>JACEIK010009119.1:0-43907 GCA_018107945.1 Datura stramonium
TAAGGGCATCTACTACCACGTTGGCCTTACCCGAGTGATAAAGGACACTCATGTCATAGTCCTTAAGTAGCTCCAACCACCTCCATTGCCGAAGATTGAGTTCCTTCTGTGTAAACACATATTGTAAGCTTTTATGGTCAGTGAATACATCTACATGAACCCCATACAAAAAGTGTTGCCATATCTTCAACGCAAACACCCTTGCAGCCAACTCAAGATCATGGGTCGGGTAATTTTTCTCATGAATTTTAAGTTATCTGGAAACATATGCTATGACTTTTCCGTGCTGCATGAATACATATCCCAGTCCGACTCTCAAAGCATCACAGTATACAACAAAGCCATTGGAGCCCTCCAGTAAAGTCAACACCGGTGCTGTAGTGAGTCTGGCCTTCAATTTCTGGAAGCTCTTCTCACAAGCCTCCGACCATTGGAACTTCACCTTTTTTTGACTCAATCTAGTAAATGGGGATACAATGGATGAGAAACCTTCTATGAACCTCCGATAGTAACCCGCTAGGCCAAAGAGCTCCTTATCTCTGAAGGGTTTACTGGTCTGGGCCAGTTCTTTACCGCCTCTATTTTCTGGGAGTCCACCCTTATACCTTCGCTTGACACTACATGTCCCAAGATGCAATTAAATTCAGCCAAAACTCACATTTGCTGAACTTGGCATATAGCTGGTTATCCTTGAGTGTCTGCAGTGCTACTCTCAGATGTGCGGCATGCTCCTCCTTTCTCCTGGAGGATATTAATATGTCATCAATGAACACGATCATGAACATATCCAGATATGGCTTGAATACCCTGTTCATCAGGTCCATAAAAGCTGTAGGGCATTGGTTAGTCCAAAATACATAACAATGAATTCATAATGGCCATACTGGGTTCTGAAAGCAGCCTTTGGGATAGGCTCTCCCAAACCCTGAGCTGGTTATAACTGGACTTGAGATCTATCTTGGAGAAATACTTAGCACCCTGAAGCTAATCGAATAGGTCATTAATATTGGGTAAAGGATACCTATTCTTGATGGTGACCTTGTTCAACTGCCTATAGTCAATACACATCCAAACGACATAGTATAGGCCCCTAGTAATTAGGAATTATGGAAAAGCCCTTACTAAAATCGCTGAAATTAACTATCAGGGGGTCCTAACGGACGACCTGACGACTCGTCGCTACGGGCCACAACTCATCATGTGACCCATCAAGTACACTGGATAGCTGATCACTTAGGGATCATAACGGGGGACTTAACGACTCGTTCCTAGAGACCACTACTTGTGGTAACCTTCTGTTATGTACACTGCCTTAGCATTTAATAAAATCCCCTTTTCTTACCTCACGAGTCATTGGGATAGACCACAACTCATGGGGTCCCTTCCATTAGATATACTAGTTCCTTCTTTTTCTCTTCCTCCTCCCTCACCCCATGGCTGACCTAATGACTCGTGGGGTCTAACCACGAGTCATTGCCACTCCCGTGGGGACCCTATCCTCTAGGCTTCCCAACTATACATTGGCCTTCTCCATGAGTCACCTGACGACTCGTGTGTTGTCCTCACGAGTCGTCCCACGACTCGTCTTGTGCCTGCAACATAAATTTCATAATTTTACCATTTCAACTCTCGGGTCCAATCTTTAAGCTCCTGGGGTATAACAATATTTCCCCCTTGGGAACATTCGTCCTCAAATGTTAGAAACACATAGAAAACTCAGAAACAAGAAATCCTCATATGCAAACACTTATTATTAAAATCAAAAACTGACGTAATGACCACCTCCGAAAAGAACTACATAGCGAAACTTAATTTAGGCATCACATACATTTATCATAACATGTTCAAACTTGCGCACATGAAATGAACATGGAAACTGATTATATAATTAGGGAAAAAATTGATACCTCAAACTAAAACTGAGAAGATACCGAACAGGTGGGGGTATTTAGCCATCATAGCCGCTTCAGTTTCACACGCAGCTCCCTCAACATGCTTATTTCTCCACAACACCTTCACTGAAGCTACTTCTTTGTTACTCAGCTTCCGAACCTGACGATCCAAGATTGCAACTGGAATTTCTTCATAACTGAGGCTATCTCCCACACCAACACTCTCCACCGGGACAACAAAAGATGGATCACCCAAGTACTTTTTCAAGAGCGATACATGAAAGACGGAATGAATTAAGTATAACTCTGATGGAAACTCCAACTCATATGCTACCTTACCTACTCTTCTCATAACCCGGTAGAGACCAATATAGTGGGGATTGAGTTTTCCTTTCTTTCCGAACTGCATGGCTACCTTCATTGGAGATACCTTTAGAAATACCCAATCATCCACCTTAAACTCCAAATCCCTTCTTCTCACATCCGCATATGACTTTTGACGGCTCTGAGCGGTTTTCAGCCTATTTCTTATCAACTGAACATTTACCATGGCCTCATAAACCGAATCAGGCCCTATCGTAGTGGCTTCCCCAACCTCAAACCATCTGATGGGAGATCTACACCACTTCCCATAAAGACCCTCGAACGGTGCCATCTGGATGCTAGAGTGATAGTTTTTGTTATAAGCAAACTTGATCAAGGGCAAGTGGTTATCCTAACTACCTTCGAAATCCATCACACATGCCCTCAACATATCCTTAAGGGTCTGAATTGTTCGTTCCACCTGGCTTTCTGTTTGTGTATGAAAGGTTGTACTGAGCTTAACTTGAGTCCCAAGTCCCTTTTGAAAAGAACGCCAGAATTGGGAAGTAAACTGAGTACTTCGATCTGAAATAACATAGAAGGGCACTCCATGAAGTCAAACCAAATCCCAAATATACAATTTGGCATAATCCCCCGCTGAATCTGTGGTTTTGACCGGTAGAAAGTGTGCAACCTTGGTCAACCTGTCGACCACCACCCAAATGGAATCATAGTGTCGGCGAGTATGAGGTAGGCCTATAATGAAATTTATATTAATCTCTTCCAACTTCAAAGTGGGAATGCAATATCCTGAAGTACGCCTCCCAGCCTTTGATGCTTAACTTTCACTTGCTGATAGTTTGGGCATTTAGCTACGAATTCTGTAATATCCTTCTTCATACCTTGCCACCAATATATTTCCCGCAGGTCATGATACATCTTTGTGGCACCCGGATGGATAGAGTATCTGGATCCATGTGCCTCATGCTATATCCGATTCCTCAAATCATCAACATCCAAGACACATAGACGGCCCGGTCCCGCAGCACCCCATCTCCGCCTTGGGAAAAGACTTCCACCTTCTGACTTCCAACAACTTCCTTCAACTTTACTAGAATTGGATCCTCACCTTGCTTGGCCTTCACATCCGTCACCAAGAACGATTCTGATCCATTTTGCACAACAACGCTGCCATCGGTCGAGTCAACCAATCTAACTGCCAACCTCGCAAGTCGATGGACATCCTTCACCAACTCTTTCTTTCCCTTATCCGCGTGGGACACACTCTCCATAGAGAGTATACTAAGCACATTTGCTACCACATTCGCCTTGCCCGGGTGGTAAAGAACACTCATATCGTAGTCCATTAATAACTCCAACCACCACCTTTGCCGAAGATTGAGATCCTTCTATGCGAACACATATTGTAGGCTCTTGTGATCCGTGAACACATTTATGTGGACCCCATAGAAGTAATGGCGCCATATCTTCAATGTGAACACCACCGCGGCCAACTCGAGATCATGGAGTTTAGGTAATTCTTTTCTATTAGACCTTTAATTGTCGAAGGCATATGCTATTACTTTCCCATGCTGCATCAACATGCATCCCGATCTGAATCTCAAAGCATCACAACATACAACAAAGCCATCCGTACCCTCCAGGCAAAGTCAACATTGGTGTTGAAGTGAGTCAGGTTTTCAACTCTTGGAAGCTTTTCTCACAAGCCTCTGACCACTAAAACTTCACCTTCTTCTGAGTCAAGTTAGTCAACGGTGCGGTAATAGATGAAAACCCTCCACAAATCTCTGATAGTAACCCGCTAAGACCAAAAGCTCCTGATATTTGATGGGTTCACCGCCTGGGCCAATTCTTTACCGCCTCGATCTTTTCAGAGTCCACCTTTACGCTCTAACCTGATACCACATGGCCTAGAAATGCCACCGAGCCCAACAAAAACTCATATTTGCTGAACTTTGCATACAGCGAGTATCCTTGAGGGTCTGAAGCATTATTCTCAAGTAGACGACATGCTCCTATAAGCCGAGTATATAAAGTTCCATCAATGAAAAAAATCACGAACATACCCAAATATTCCTTGAAGACCCTGCTCATTAGATCCATAAAAGCTGCGGGGCATTGGTTAGTCAAAGACATAATAACAAATTCATAATGACCATACCGAGTCCTGAATGCGGTCTTCAGAATGTCACCCTCTCGAACTCTGAGATGGTGATACCCGAATCTGAGATCAATCTTCGAAAAGCACTAAGCACCCTGAAGCTAGTTAAGCAAATTATTGATCCTGGGTAAAGGATACTTGTTCTTGACGGTGACCTTGTTCAACCACCCGATGGTCAATGCACATCCGAAGCGAACCATCCTTTTTCCGGACAAATAACATTGGTGCACCCCATGGAGACTTACTCGGCCTAATAAAGCCCTTATCTAACAAGTCAGCTAACTAACCCTTCACTCTTTTAGCTTGGCTGGAGCCATTCTATAAGGCGAGAACAGATATAGGCTGCGTGTCGGGAAGATCTATGCGAAGTCGTCCCCCCTTCCGGGAAGAGGACACGACAAATATGGAAAGACCTTTGGATACTCACGTACTGCGGCGCCAGGCTGGATAGTCGGGGTCTCGGGATCCTGTCATAACTGTAACTAGATAGTACATGCAACCCTTAGAAACATCTTCCTGGCCTTAAGGTAGGAAATGAATTGACCTACAGGCACAGGGCCAGACCCTCCCATTCTAAGATAGGCTCACCTACAAATCCCAGACTCTATTAACCGGGTCCTACAATTTACTGAAGCATAACATGCAAATAGCCAGTCAATGCTGAGAATAACATCGAAATCGGTCATGGATAACTCTACCAAATCTTCTGAGGTGACCTTATGAAGAGTTGAGACCGGGAAAAACGCTATACACCCATCTAGCTATAACTGAATCATCTACTAGGGTAGAAACTGAGAAGAGCTCTAATAAGACATAAACAACGACTCCGAAGCTAACTATATGTGGTGTACAAAGATAAGGTAGCCCCCGGATCTAGCAAAGCATAAACATCAACATGAAAATATCTCAACATACTGGTGACTACATATGGTGAAGCCTCCTATAGGCAGGCGCTAAGGCATAGATCATTAATGGCCCGACCGCCGAGATTTGCATTAGTGGATGCCTCCTGATGTGTGCGTGGGGAGGGGCTGCTAGACCCAGAAGTTGGGCCCCGACCCCAACCTGGTTCTATCTCACAGCAGGACAATCTCTAAGCATGCTTCTGGCTTCCCACATCAAAAACAAGCTTCTAACCAACACTTTAAACCTTGTCTTGTGTGCCCTCGGCCACATCTACATCAAGCTGGAATGCTAGAATCTGCGGGTCTGCTACTATAACCCATCGAGCCTGACGCTTGCCCCCTATGATCATGATGGGGCCTAGATGGCACACTCCACGATTGGATGATGCTTGGGATAACAATATCTAGTGGGACTAACATCGATGTCCACACCATGAACCTCTATTGAAAATTTGTGGTCCTCAGTCTTGCCCTATTGGCCTCACCGCCCTCGAGTGTGCCCGCCTCTATCTGCTGGGCATACAACACTATACGAAGTCCATGTCCTGTGGAGCATAGCTGTCCTGGAGTCCTTGTCCAAATATCCTGCTATACCATGCACAAATCTGCTCACCCGCGCCCGCTGGTTGGTCACTAACTCCGAGGCATACTTATATAGGTGGGTGAACTTGAGGGAGTAATCCTAAACAGTCATTCTTCCTTGCTTTAGATTCAAAATTCCGAGAAACTGCTTTCAACTCCTCATCTCTCGAGGAAGAGCGGGTCGAGGAATGCAACCTGAAACTCCTCCCATGTGACCAGACCTGCTCCAGCAACCCTGCTGTCTTTCCACTGAGAAGGGCAAATATGTACACCCCTTTAACTGGTAGGAGGCTAACTCCACTCCATCACTCAACACTGCTCACCCACATAACCTGGGTGATCTTGACAATCTCATCAATGAAATCATGCGGGTCCTCATCTGCATGGACGAAACTCCAATGGGTTTATCCTTAAGAAGTCCTTGACTCGAGCCGCCCGCGCATTGCCATTTACGGAACATGAGAAATGGCCTGCTGATTGACCTGAGTGGTCAATGCCTACGCAAACATCTGAATGGCGACTCGAACTCAGCATGGCGGGCGGCTCCGATGCTGAGGTTGTGACTCTTTTCATGCATACCGCAAGTGTACGGGTCGTGCAAAGTAATATAATGGCTCTTTTAAGAGAACCGAAATGTCGAACCCACAGGGACTAGACCCATTTCTCTAACTATCCATTTAAAGTGTGATCTTAAATACCGAAAATGTTGGTTATAGACATTTTCGAGGAGATTAATTAAGTCTAAATATAGTCAACGAAATATTCTGAATTCACTCTAGGAGCAATATAGAAGTTAAAACCAGATAATCATGCGATACCACGATTTGCAATGGTTTAAGTACGAAAATATCGATTGTCATCTCACATAATTAGAATTGCATGTTCATGGTGCTTTCAGACACTCTAAACACGACAAACTAGCCTCACTGCATCATTGTGGCGGATGCTAATTCTAGTTCATGGGCAAGTCAATTATGTTGTGGTTTACGCAAATGATTGGGGACTTTCGTGCACCTAATCATTTCTCAGCTTAGCCTCACAACTACTTTCTTGAGTGGTGATGTGATAAACCTAAGTTGGCCTTTAAATAATCCCGTTTTATCAACCAAGCAAGGTGTTAGGTATATCTCTATCCTAACACAAAAATATATCGTGAGATACAAACATGCTCATACATTCTCATGTCCTAACCTAGGTAAATGCTTTCTCAAGCATATGCCCAAGCTAACGTGTATGTTTTCATGGTGATCAATCCTTAAGAAACAACCAACAATCCAGAATGCAAGACAAAAACAACGATCAATAACTTAGCTTCAACACAAATTCATACAAACACAATCATAATTCACGGCTTCAACCCTAGAGGAAGGGTTCTAACCATTTATGTTCGTAAAACTACAAGAAGCTATACTAAATTAACATACTTACAAGAATTTATAGATGAGAAGGGAATTTTACAAACCTAGATGAGTTCTCCACTTCTCCCTTCACTCTAGGTTGTTTTCCAGAATGGAAATCGTGTCCAAAATGGTTTTAGGAGCTAAGGGCTTAATTTATAGTAAATAAGAAAAACGTGCATGGTGGCCTGTCATGGAGGGCGACTCCGTGTCACGTAGTGAATCGCGGAGCACTCCCTATGTGCCACGGAGGTAACATGGAGGCTCTCTGTAAATCACCAAAATCGACCCTAGGCGGCCCCTTGCCGCGGTGGCGTGTCACGCTCCTTGGGCAGCGCGCTAGGGGCGCGGTCGCGCAGCCTGCCTGCCGTGGCACGTTGCCAACGCGCAGGTGGGCTGTTTTCACGCATCTTCCTTGCCGATGTTCGCATTTTAATTCGATTCCAAGCCTCTACTTCATAACTCATGGATTAGTCCCTCAAATTCATTAAAACCTACAGAAAAAAGACTAATCATGTTGGTTAGTACGTATATTCACATTTATATAAAAATATGTGAAAATGTATATAATCAATTGGATAACCAATACTAAATTAAGGTATAAAGCATCACTCGGGCATGCTATTTTGCCCGAAATCAAAACCACAGGCTGGTGGGGCTGGCTGATGCCCTTAATCGTTTCCCTCCTCGTGGCTCACCATCTCTATTCCTCCTTCCATTCATCCTTCTAGGAGCCATATTCTGCATTCCTCAAATAGCACAAATTAAGAGGATAGAAAGGCTTTTCATCGCACCACATAGATCATTAAACAAGGGAACATTTCCTAAAATGTCTAGTAGCCTCTTCGTCATAAGTGTGGCATGCTTCACACCCATGAAAAATACTCTACCTAACACGACTTTTAGACTCCCTAGGACACATCAAACCCTGACTCTGATACCAAGTTTTGTCACAACTTGAACGGAGGCCTGGATCGAGACAGGATAAGGGACCCCGACACACCCCAAGTCGACCCATGGCATTAGGCATTCAACAAACTCATTCAATATAAACATAAAGAAAACATAAATTATAACTCATCGGAAGTCTCATACAACAGTACGTCGGAAGAATATCTTAAGCTATATACATAAGTCTGAAAGCCTCTAGTCCTAGATGAGCTGATGGGACAAGACCAGCCTAACTCACAAACATGAAACTGAAATACACATGAAATTGAAAGTATAGTCCTAAATGAGGACTCACCACTCATTAAGGTGCTAACTCTAATAAACGATTACGAACGGGGCTGAACCTGGTAAATGGATCCTGCATCATGGAATGATGCAGCATAGAAAATATGCGGTCAGTACGTTGAATGTACAAATATGCAGTAAGTAACACCACTCTAACAAAGTAAATCATTTAAACATTTCATGCATATCATACATTTCAACATGAGAGGAAGGGCATATATGCATTCACTGTGAAAATTCACAATCTTATCAAAACATGACCATGCTTAGCTTTACACAATATGTGACTGACTTGAATGAATCAAGATGACCATAACATTTATATCACAAAGTTGAACAATGAGTCAAACCTTACTTTTAGATCATGCATGCATAGGTAATTATCGCGAGTAATGAATATGCAATCTTTGAATGATATAGACGGTGGGAGACCCATCACTTAACCGACATACCATGATTAAACAGTGATCCAACTATTACACTCAAATGGGCGAGCCGTCCAAATCTTGCCAGGGTGATGGACGCTACCATAATATCTCGATATCAAGCTGAAGGCTCATTGGGCGAGGAAGCTCACTGAGGGAGGTCCCAAGTCGGATAGTAGTATCCAACCTATGACAGCGCATAGTTACGGGGCGCTGGTGATCAACCGCTCAGTGCTAGACTCTTCTCCCAAAAACATGCAATGCTCTACATCAGATATAACGAAGCTCCAGCATCGTCTAATGACGAAGCTCAACATCGTCTAGTGACGAAGCTCAATATGAAATCATGCATAACTCAACATCATATGTAACGAAGCTCAACAATGTCTATTGACAAAACTCATAATGAAGGACTCGACATCATATGAAAATGAAGCTCAACATTGCCCTTTGACAAAAGCTCAACAATGACATACATCTCGATTATGAATTCATGCATAAAGGAAGCTGTATTTTGAAACATACCACCAACTCAATCATAGGTGGGAGCATCTACTCCAAATCATGTGGTAAGCTGCATGTAGAAATATTTACTCAACATACACAGCTAAATTTATAATAAAAATGGGGCAATTTCACTTCAAACAATTTGGTAAACATATTTGGGGAAAATCATCACTTTAAATCAACATGTGGCCATCACCCAAAACTTTATCTTATGGATCTAATCAATTCATTTTGAAAACAACTACATAGCCATGGTAGCTTTACAAACATGCTTTTCATCATTAATCTCATCATCATTATACATTTAACATCATTCTCTTCTTTCTTGAACTTCGCATCCATGGGCATTCAATTTCATAATTCTGAAATCACTATTTAGAGTGAAAATAATTTAAAATCAGCCCAAGCTTCACAGTTCTCATTATAAACATAAGCTAATCATGCCCATGGATAGAGATTGAAGAGGAGTATGCAATTGGGTAAAACCCCATACTTGATCAGAGGCAATTCATCATATTTTGATAGATGTTGGACATGGGTATGGAAGGAAGCACCCACTCATACCCATACCTGAGGATTGTGAATTTTAACACCCTCTAATTGTCAGCTGAGATTCAAATTTGAAACCTTGAGATTTAGCCTTGAATCTCCTCTTGACCTTCAAACAAGAATGCATGGGAGAATGAGTTTTGATAGGTTTTCCCCTACTAAAACCTAAAGAGCCTTTAACACAGTAGTATAGGCACCTAGTATTTTGGAATTATGAAAAAGCCCTTACTAAAATCGCTAAAATTAACTATCAGGATCTAACGGACGACACTGACGAATCGTCGCTACGGACACGACTCTTCATGTGACCGGTCAAGTACACTAGATGAGCTGATCACTTAAGGCTTATAATGAGGGACTTAACAACTCGTTCCTCGAGACCATGACTCATGCTCACCTTCCGTCATGTACACTGCCTTAGCATTTAATAAATCCCCTTTGCTTGTCCGGCTCACCTCAAGAGTCTTTGGGACCAAACCACGACTCGTGAGGGCCCCTTCCGTAGGTATACTGGTTCCTTCTTTTTCTCTTCTCCTCTCTCACCCTACGGCGGCCTAATGACTCGTGGGGTCTGATCACGAGTCATTGCCATGCCCCCGGGGACCCTATCCTCTAGGCTTCCCAACTCTACACTGGCCTTCCCCAGGAGTGACCTGACAACTCGTGAGCTGTCCTCTAAGTCATCCATGGCTCGTCCCGGTGCTGCAACCTGATTCACAATTTTCTCATTTAACTCCCGAGTCTGATTTTTGAGCTCCCAGGGTATAACAGTTTTCCTTCATGAGATGAGGAGTTGAGGCAGCTAGTTCATAAATCTCAATAATGGCAAGATGATGGTGCAACAATATTCCCTTGAGTCCTCCTCTATCAAGGTACGCCCTAGGTTAGTGGTTATTCAGGCGCGAGTGAGCAATACGTTCATGGGGTGGTGGGCTATTTGGACAAGAAGGATTGTACGACCGCTATGCTCCACTAGGACATGAAGCTTCCCTCAAATATTCTTATACATCCAGAAGATGGAGGCGGCGTATATAAGGGAGAGAAAGGCCAAGAAGGCCAGAAGCGTAGCTGATTCTCTCGGCCGAGGTAAGGTTGTGAGCTTTGCGACAGCGGACCCACCAGAAATCTTCCGCCCCAGCATCTTTAGCATTGAGTGTTCCATCCAGACCTAGGCACGATTATAGGGGCCAAGCGTCAAGTTCTGGGGTCAGAGCAGCCAGGCCCACAAATTCTAGCATCCTAGTTTGCGGCGGGTGTGGTCACAGGGCTGCAGCGGGTCATTGCTTGGCAGGTATAGGTGTTTGCTTTGGGTGTGGGACGCCCGAACTTATGCTCAGAGATTTCCCAGCAGCTAGATAGGGCCATGATGGGGACCAGAGGCCCATTTTCCAGTTCACCCGCTCCACCCGCACGCTCAGCCGGCGGGGGAATCTACTAAGCAGCGGGTGGCGGTCAATGCAAAACAGATTCTATGCCTTAGCATCCCACACCGGGTAGGAGGTATCCCCGGATGTAGTCACTGGTATGGTATGAGTTTTCCATCTTGATATATATGCTTTGGTAGATCTAGGATTACCTTGTCTTTGGTGACACCTTGCATTGTGATAGTTTCGGAGTCGGTCGAGTTTTTGGCAGAACACTTCTCAATCTACTCCGATGAGTGATTCAGTTGTAGCTAGTGTTCAGAAGTTGTCCGGTCACAGTCCTTCAGAAAGTCACCTTAGCAGATTTAGTAGGTTATTGATGATTGATTTTATGTTATCCTCGGCATGAGTTGTCGGACCCGAACGGAGGACCGGATCGCAACACGGGACAAGGAGACCAAAGAGACCCCAAGTCGACCATGGAATAAGCATATATCTAACTCAATTAAAGAAACTAAAATAATCAACAATATAAACGTAGCATAAGTCTAACTTAAACATAACATCAGGATACACAATCTGAAGCTGAATAAAATGCATGAAGACCCTCTAAAGCGCGAGTTTATGGGACAAGACCCCAACTAACTCTACAAAACTAAAGCCCGAAATACATATAGGAAATCTGAATAGTCTGTTCCTCGAGAGATGAGGACTCATCAATAACGAAAGTGCTAACTCTGAAGTCAAACTAGAATTGAGGATGAACCTGGGAGTTGGGTCTGTATCATGACAAATACAACATAGAGTATGCGATCAGTACGTGGAATGTACCGAGTATGCAGGGCAAATAAAACTGCTTAAGTAAAGTCAGTTAAATACATGCATAACATAAATCATAAACATTAAGAATCTGAGAGTGGGGCTTGCATGCATTCTTTCTGAAATCATGATTTCATCATAACATAACATAAAATCATAACATACCATAACATATGATTGACTCAAAGTGAAATATGATATTTATAAGTAAAGTTGAACAGTAAGTCAAACTAGCACAGAACATGCCTACATATGTAAATCTCATGAGTAATGAACATGCATAACTTTAAATCATGAGAACAATGGGAGACTCGTCTTTTAACCGACATACAATGATAGAGCTTATGCGGTCCCAACTATCACATTCAATGCGGTGGTATCCAAAGCCTTGCCAAGACTAGGGACGATATCATGATATCGATATGATGCTCGTGGACCAATAGGATAGGGGATAGCTCACAAGGGAGGTCCAAAAGTCATAAGGTATAAACCTACTTTGGCGCATACTTATGAGCCATAGGGTTATCAACCCTTAGCACAGCAGTGCCTAGACACTACTTTAAAAACATACGCATATTCTCTACATCATTTTAAACAAAGCTCAACATCGTCTATGGACGAAGCTCATAAATCAAACACATGTCAAATCAGAAATCATGCATATGAGAAGCTTTAACTCCAAACATACCACAAATTGAAAGATAGTGGGAGTCTTCGCTCCAAAAACATGTGGTAATCTATACATAAGGAAAGATTTAACTCAAAATATACCACAAGCTAAAATATAGTGGGAGTCTTTGCTTCAAAACCATGTGTAAGCTTAATTCAGGAAGTCATCAATCATACTTAAACATGTGGGCATTTTCCCAAAGCTTTATCATACTGAAATACTTAATTCATATTGAAAATATGATTATATACATAGTATCTTGAAAACATACTTTTCATCGCAATAATATCCCATGTCATCATACATTCATCACAAATCTCTTCTTTCATGAACTTTTTGACAATGGGATTTTTAATTCATAAAGCTAGAAACATGATTTATAATTGAAAATATTATAAAACTTTACCATACTTCATAATT
Organism: Datura stramonium; assembly: GCA_018107945.1. Classification (NCBI taxonomy): domain Eukaryota; kingdom Viridiplantae; phylum Streptophyta; class Magnoliopsida; order Solanales; family Solanaceae; genus Datura; species Datura stramonium. Next base: position 13,252 of record JACEIK010009119.1, read on the forward strand.
CAATAGTGGAAACGTATTTAAATCATACCCATGTAAAGAATAAGGAAATTCATGTATTTTCTTAAAACCCCATTGATTAGTTATAGATCATTCATGATTTAGAGAAGGATTAGGCATGGGTGTAGAGGAACCACCCAGTCCTCCTTCCCTACATACCTATTGGTAGCTGATTCTTACAGTTCTTTAGATGTCCAACAGGAAATTGAAGAGAAATTGATGAGTTCTAGGCTTGATCACCCTCTCTAGTATTCTACCTTTCATGCATGAATGAATAAGGCCTTGAATGAACTTAATCCCTCTAAGGTCACTATTCCTGTCAAAACGACGTAGTTTGGGCCTTAGGATCTTGAAATTGCACAAGCCCTTACTAAATTTGTAGAAAATAACTGCCAGATGGTCCCAATGGGGGACCTAGTGATTCATTACCTAGACTACAACTCTGTGGAGTCGTCCATCAAGTACAATTCTCATCTACTCAACTGGGCTCGTCATGGGCAATATCACGTCTGTCACTGTAGTGACCACGACTCGTAGTCAGCACCCGTTATGTACACTGTCCCCATACCAATTAATTCTTCAACTAGATGACCACAACCCTCCCCACGAATGCGTGGGGACTGATCTAACTCGTAGAGTCCTTCGTGCACCTTTCTTCTTCTCCTTCTTTCCTTACCCCCCCACGACTGACCTAACGACTCATGGGGGCTGACCATGAGTCGTGGTCATCTCCGATGAGTCTCATTTCAAATTTCAAATTCACTCACTGGGTCTCCCCATGAGTCACATCACGACTCGGCTACTCTCACAATTCTCTCATGTCTCATTCTATGCCTAATTTTGATTTTAGTTTCCTCCATTTCAACTCTCGGGTCTAATCTTAGGGCTGCAGGGTATAACAATATCTCCCCCTTGGGAATATTCTCCCTAGAATGTTGGAACATATACAGAAAAGCAGAGAAATGCAATTATCATATTCGAATCTTGAGCATTTAAACCGAAAAAACTGATGGTATGAATACCCTCCAATTCAAACTACATAGCTGAACTGATTTCCAAAACCACTTGCACATCTATATACATAAAAGAAACTTGGATACTTGAACTAAACATGAAAACTAAATGAGTTTTAGGTCAAAGCGATACCTTAAGTTTGGAGCTAAGCTGGTAGAGAATAAATGAGGGGAGTATCTTGCCATCATATCACTTCGAATTCCCACATAGCTCTCTTAACATGTTGATTCCTCCATAATACTTCTTTAAGCTACTTCTTTGTTCCTTATCCCTTTAAACCTGATGATCAGTATTTCTACCAGAACCTCCTCAAAACTGTGGCTGTCTTTTACACCAACACTGTCACCGGGACAACAGGCTGGATCACCCAAACACTTCTTCAAGAGCGACACATGGAATACGGGATGCACAGAAGCTAATTTTGAGGGAAAATCCAACTCATAGGCCCACACTTGCCAACACATCTCACTATCCTATATGGGTCGACATAGCGGGGACTAAGTTTCCCCTTATTTTCGATCCTCATCACTCCCTTCATGAGAGATACCTTCAGAAATACCCAATTGTTGACCTCAAATTATAATTCTCTCTCCTTCTCCCATCATGCAAAGGACTTTTTGGCGACTCTTGGACAGTTTCAACCTATCCATTATCAACTGAACCTTTTCCATATCCTCGTGAACCGTCTGGTCCTATCATCACCACATCGCCAACCTCAAACCATCCAATGGGTGACCTACACCTCCGCCCATAGAGGGCCTTGAACGGTGCCATCTAGATACTTGAATGATAGATGTTATTGTGCAAACTCGATAAGTGGCAAAGGCTCATCCCAACTACCTCTGATGTCAATTACACATGCTCTCAACATGTCCTCAAGTATGGATTATCAGCTCCAATTATGGCCATCCATTTGCATCGGTGAGAATGTTATGCTGAGCTTAAGCCTGTGTACCCAATCCTTTTGAAATGACCTCCAAAATTGAGAGGTAAAAGTTGAGTACCTCTATCTGAAATGATTGATAAGGGAACTCCGTGATAGGACTATCTCTCTCGGATATATAATTCGGCATAATCCTCCACTAAGTCCGTGGTCTTAACCGGTAGAAAATGTGCAGCCTTGAAAAACCTGTCTACCACAACCCAAATGAGTCATATTATTGAAAGGCATTATGAGGTAAACCTGTGATGAAGTCCAAATTGATTTCTTCTCACTTCCTAGTAGGAATCTTTTGATATCCGGAAGCACGCCTCGGCTGATTCTTAACCTTTACTTGTGGACAGTTCAGGCACCTTTCTACAAATTGTGCAATATCCTTCTTCATGTCATTCCACCAATAGGCTTCCCGTAGTTGTGGTACATCTTGGTGGCACCTGGATGGATAGAATACTTGAGATCCATGAGGCCTCGTGCAACATCAACTCTAAAATCATCAACATCTAGAACACATAGGAGACCTGGTATGAAGCGCACCAATTCCCCATTTGGAGAAGACCTCTACTTTCTGATTCTAGACATGGCTTCCTTTAAATTTTCCAAAATCGGGTCCTCATCTTTGCCTAGCTTTTACATCCCAGTCACTCTGGGTTATTTTGATCCGTTCTGAACCACAACACCATATCGGTCAAGTCAACCAACCTACTCCTAGCCTTGCGAGTCGTGCATCCTTCACCAACTCCTTCCCCTCATATCATTAGGACACACTCTCCTTGAGAGCCTACTAAGTGCATCCGCTACTACATTGTCCTTACCCAGGATGGATTAGGACAGTGTATCGTAGCCTTTAATAGTTCCAACCACCTCCTTTGCAAAAGATTGAGATCCTTCTAAGTGAACACATATTGCAAGCTCTTATGGTCCATTAAACACATCCATGTGAACCCGATAAAGTATTTCCTTATATTCAAAGAAGAATACCACCGCAGCCAACTCAAGATCATGTAGGCAGGTAGTTCTTATCGCAGACTTTAGATGTCTAGGAGGCATGTCTGCTATAACCTTCCCATGCTGCATCAGCCACACACCCCAAGTGGAGTCTTTGAAGCATCACAGGCCAGCACCACGAACCCATCGGTACCTCCGATAGAGTTAACACCGGTGCTGAAGTAACCCGGGTCTTCAACTCTTGGAAGCTCTTCCTACAACCTCAAACCATTGTAATTTCACCTTATTCTAGGTCAATTTTGTTAAAGGTGCTGCAATGGATTAAAATCCTTCCATAAACCTTCAATAGTAGCCAGCTAAACCCAAGAGGTTCAACGAAATATCGAAGGATTCACCAGTTCACCGCCTCTATTTTCTGAGAATCCTCCTTTAAGCCCTCACTTGAAGTACCGCACTTGGCCCAAAAAAATGCTACAGAGTTCAGCAAAACTCACTTGCTGAATTTGGCATATAATTGGTGTTCCTTAAATCTGTAGCACCACCTCAAATTAGCGACATGCTCCTCCTCGCTTCGAGTATATCAAAATGTCATCAATAAACACAAAATCACAACATATCATGACATGGATTGAACACCCTATTCATCAGGTCTATAAAAGCTCCAGGAGCATTCATTAGTCCAAAAGTCAAAACTACAAACTCTGTAGCCATACCGCATCCCAAGTCTATCTTCGGGATGTCCTCTCCGAACTCTAAGTTGATGATACCCGGATGTAGATCTATCTTTGAAAAGACTTAGCACCCTGAAGCTGATCAAATAAATCATCAATCCCCTGGTAACGGATACATTCTTGACGGTGACTTTGTTCAATTGCCGATAATCAATACATTGCCTAAGGGAATCATCTTTCTTTCCAAACAAAGAAATTGGTGCACCCCGTGTGGATTTGGTCAGTCTAATGAAACCCTTATCTAAAGGACCTTCAGCTATTGCTAACCCTTTGGCTCGGCTGGAGCCATTCTGGGAAAAAATGAAGTATGTATCGGGGAAGAAGGTCAATACCAAAATTAATTTCCGCTCGAAAGGGATTCCCGATCAAATCATGCGGGAAGACTTCTAGATACTCATGTACTGCGGAATGACTAAATTGCTCAGGGTCTCGGATTCCAACATCCTTAACCCTAACTAGATGGTACACACACAACCTTTAGAAATTATCTTTGTGGCCTTAAGGTGAAATGAAGCGACCTACAGGCACAACTGAACCACCATTGCATTATAAGACTGGCCCACCCGGAAATTTGAACTCTACTACCGAGTTCTAAAATTATCTGAGGCATAACATGAATATAGATAATCCATGCCGAGGATATAACACCGCATAATTTTTTGGTGATTGTTTGATGTTTTTATTCTAGTTTAAGGAGAGAGTACGAGGTTTATATTGGTTGTAGATGACAAGGAAAATGTATGATAAATGTAAAATCAAAGAGTATGTAGAGTTCATATGTAAGGGTCAATTTTAAATGATTATATCTCCCAATATAATGAATTAGAAGCCCCACGACCTATCAAATTAAGGTCATTGAGTTTAGTTTTCAGAAAATAAAACCGCTTGTCAATCGGAGTTCGGAGTAAAAGTCATGTGGGCATTTTACCGAAGCATTTTGAGGGTCCCATGAAACATGATGCCCTAGCGCCTCCACCGCCCTATTTGCCAGAATCTGACTTTTCACTTGCTGAAAACATTTTCAGCTAAATCTAAATAGACCAGCTTATAAGGATTCCCATTCTCTCTCAATTCCAACATCTAGGACAAAGAAATCAAGGAGGAACATCAAGTAAGAAGTTCAAAAAATCACATGATAAGTTGAGATTACCTTGCCAAGTATGTTAGGGGCTGTTTTGGAGCTCGTTTTGGCAAGGTTTTGAAGAAGTTTTTCTGCGTTTTACAATCTATTTAGACTGCCTATATATCCATCTTTTATTAGGTGTTGAAATCAGGAGAAAAGATGGGGATTTCTCCCCTTTTAAACCTCTCAAATTGCCAAGCAATCTGGAAATTGGCGGCTAAGTGACGCGATGGACTGTTTATTAGCTGAGTTTTACTCGTTTTCCTTAGACTTTTTGGCTGTTTATTTTGCTGTAATTATACTTCCTTATTGAGGTATAGTTACAGAAAAACTAAGAGTAAAATTTCCCTCTTGTTTCTCTAATCTTAGTGAAAACTAGTTGAGAAAATGGCTAAATGTTGTTGATGTTGCCATGTGTTGTTGTTGTTGTATTAGTGACTGCCTCTGGTTAGTTATTTTGTCTGCATTTTGTGCTATAGATTTAAGCTTGTCGTTGGCCTATAAATCCACTGGATTAAGGTGGTTGAAAGGCTGATCATTGAGATAGAAAATCGGCTAGAGAAAAGTTCGTCGGAGAAAGGTATGTGAGGCGCCCGTCTATCATTTCTTTTAAGCATGATCCGTGTGTTGTGAATCGATTGAGACAGCAACCTATTTAAAATTCTTGAGGCAGTATGTTAAGCTTCATTTAATTTTTAAAGTTCCATGTTTTATTGAGGATAAATATTAAGACTATGCCTAGTCAAAAATTGAGACAGCTAAATTGTGATATTGTGTTGATTGTTGTCGTAGTTGTACATTGAGTTGGAGACCCCTCAGCGTGGACATTGTTAGCTGGTCCTTACTGTATGTCATGTGTATATATATGTTATGTTAAATGTGTTTAAAGGTCTGGTTTCTTTAGAATTGGTGAAAGACCCAAGATGAGGGCAGCGTAAGCGATTTTAAGCCGTAAAGACGTCGCAAGCTATTGAGGGTAAACGAGCTTATCAGTGGGGATTACCTGGTTATGGTTGTCCTTTATCTTATGTGTATGTTATGAAATATGTTAGGCCAAGGGGAGATTTCATAATACCTTTCCCTTAAGCGAGCAGCAAAGCTAGCGAGTTTCTGACTCTAATGTCCTTTGACACGATCTATAAATTTTATTGAAACTCTTAGGTCATCCGTAGTTCATTATGATTTATAAAGTTTTTAATACAATCATTTAAGTTCTATTTTCTAGCTTTACTTGTTATATGTACTCAGTTCCAGTTACGCATTACGAAGGAGGCCTATGTAGGCCATATGTTTAGTATTCGTCATTTTTATGTTGTACATATTGAGATGGTCCAATTATAAGCCACTTATCAGCTCCCATTTATGATTTTTGTCTAAGATATATTGATTTTAACCCGGTGGTACGGATGGACAATTTTACCCGGTGTATTTACTTTGGCTGGAAGCTTTTTATTTTACAGTGTGGTAGACTGGTTGGATGAATTGTATATAGATTTTATGGTTGACTGTCTGCTGACATTTCAGTTATTGTCTTTGTTGTGCATTAGATGGTTGCATTTACACTTCAATAATGAGTTATTGTCAGGTTTCTGTTTTCAAGATTTCGGGTTATTTACTACTCTTATTTCTGGGCTAGATTATCATTTTTTATCTTACTATTTCTGAGTTTTCAGTCTTACATACCAGTATTTTTCATTGGATGAGTCCCTTCATCTTGGGAACCTTCCTACAATCGTGTTGCAGGTAGGCCAAGGCTCAGATCATCAGATGTAGTAGAAGCCAGATTTTAGCAGAATGAGTCATTGGTATGCTCCTCTCTCTTCCGAGAGCCATGTCCTATTTTAAACTATTTTTAGTTTTGTGTACGGCATTGGTAGAATGGGGCCCTTTGTCCCATGCATTTCCAGGTTTGTTTACTCTATAGAGGCTGATGTGGACTAGTTTGCATAGTAGTGTGGGTTTATAGTCGTATTGGTTTTTCATTGCTTTGCTTTATTGTAGCCTTGTCGACTTTCCAGGTTTCATATTTATAATTTTCAAGGCATTATTGACCCGGTGTTTATCTTGGTTGGTTGTGACAGGTGGCTTGATCGGCCTTAGTGTTACATTTATAGATGCTATATAGCCGGCTTCTCGATCGACCATGAATCGAGTGCCAGTTGCGTCTACCCTGATTCTTGGGTGTGACAGACTTGGTATCGGGCGAAGTCATTGTCCTAGGAGTCCACAAAGAGACGTGTCTAGTAGAGTACGTCTTTGTGGGTATGTTGTGCACCATATTTATAATTAGGAGGCTAGGACATTTAGGAATTGTTTCACTTCTTTTACTAATTGTTCGTGCTATAGGTCGAGCTCATAGTATATGATATCTAAATCGTGTTATTGTTTCCAGAGTATGCCTGTCATAAGGAAGATGACTACAAAGTTGATTAGCTGACCATTGGGAGGTACTAGTCTCCCTCAAGTGGATTAGAGAGACAGGTTAGAACAGAGTGTATCTTCTGCCTCAAGTATTACAGTTCCTCCCACTGGCCAGAGCAATGGTAGATAGACCTCCAGCTCCTCCCGCACCAACAGTACTTGAGGGTAGTAGAGTGGCAGACCCTCCCACACTTGTGGTACCTCCAATTATTTCGGAAGGACAAGGTCTTGGTGAGATAATTGGCGATGGATCATGTAGCCCGCAGGTCAAGAGCGACAATTGGAGGCGATAAGGAGACATAGAGGCCAGACAACTGAGAGTTCCAAGGCCCGCGAGGTCTTGAGTTTTAGCCCTCCTATATTAACCGGATCAGACCCGAGCGAGGATCCTCAGGACTTTATAAATCAGACTTATAGGGTGTTAAAGGAGATGCGAGCGACCACGACTGAGGAAGTAGAGTTGGCGGCCTTTAGACTACGTGATGTGGCCATGTGTAGGTATAAGGCTTGGAGGCTGGATCATGAAGTCTATGCATCACCAGCTGAGTGGGAAGAGTTCTCGAGGCCTTTATGCCACTATCTACCCCTGGAGCTTTGATAAGCTCGAGAGCAGGCAGATTTTGCATAGAGCAAGGAAGTATGAATGTGCGTGAGTATTGTCTTCATTTTAATTCTTTTGCTAGGTATACTCCTCACATGGTTCCAGTTGATGGAGGATAGAGTTCATCGGTCCGTGTTAGGGTTGGGGCTTCATATAGCTCGAGATTGCTTGGGGTATCTACTCAGTGAACATGGACACATTCCATAATTCTAGCTTTCACCCGGGTAGGGATTTGGTTCATCAATTACGGGATACTCGAATACACGAGCAATTGAAAGAGAGCTAGGACTGTAGGTTCTTACATATGGCAACAAGGGTGTCCTAGAGGATCGAGTCATCCAGACAGTCAGTTCCGAGAGGTGGGGAGTGCCCTACCTCGGTTTCGGGGACAAAAGAAGGGACCAAGGCCAAGCTCCATCTAGCTCTGGATGACAGGAGCGGGCGGGGGAAGAGAGCGACCACCATTTTCAACCGCCTTGTCCCCAGTGGGAAACTCATTCAGGTCAGTGTCGTTAGGGGCAGGAATGTATGTTATCTTTGTGGGCGGCCTAGGGCACTTTATGAGGGAATGTTCAGAATGGGGTTAAGGCGGATCAGGCATGATCAGCGGTTGCTTCGTCATCCTCCGTTTGACCTCCCAGACCTGATCCTCAGCAAGCAACAGGTCATGGAAGAGGAAGAGGGAGAGAGGCTTCTAGTTCTGGGGCAACCCAGAATTGATTTTATGCTTTGGCGATCGACAGGACCGGAAGCCTCACGATGTTGTTACAGGTACTTTGATTATTTATTCTTGTGCAGTATATGTCTTACTTGATCTTGGTTCTACACTCTCTTATGTCACACCATTGGTCACCAAGTCCCAGTTTGAGACAGTCCCTCAGTCAATATATATACCATTTGTTGTTTGTACGCCAATTGGCGGAGTGCAGTATTAGCTAGACCGGTATTGGTATGTGATATCAACCTTAGCTGATCTGAATTGGCCCAGGCTGGACCCAATTTTGATGTCATTTTGGGGTATGGATTGGTTGGCAGCATGTTATACTAATGTTGATTGTAGAGTCAAGGTTGTTAGGGTCCATTTTCCCAGCGAACCGATGCAGGAATGGGAAGGGATGATGTCGTTATGCCTAAAGATATGTTTATTTCATACCTGTTAAGGCTCAAGAAGTTTATATCAAAGGTTGTATTTCTCACTTGGTTCAGGTAAGAAACTTGGAATGTGAGCCTACCACTCTCCAGTCAATTCCTATTGTAAATGAGTTCACGAGTCTTTCTAGAGGTTACGCATGGTATTCCCACAGAAAGGGAGATAGATTTTCTATTGATCTACTTCCAGGTACTCAGCCTATATCGATCCCTCCTTGTAGAATTGTCTAAGAATAGCTAAGGGAATTAAAGGAGCAGTTGAGAGATATGCTCGAGAAGGGATTCATTATTATCCCTTAGAGATTTGCACCGGTGCTCTTTGTGCGACAGATAGACGGGTCATTAGAATGTGCATATCAACTATAGGCAGCTAAATAAGGTTACGATTAAGAATAAAAGTACCCTTTAGGATTGTCGACCTTTTTGATCAGTTACAGGGTGCCAGACGCTTCTTAAGGTGATTTGAGATCCGGGTACCATCAATTTACAGGTTAGGGAAGTTGATATCCCCAAGACTGCCTTAAGGTATAGGCCATGGCCATTATGAGTTCTTGATGTGTTTGGAGCTTACTAATACTTTAGCAGCTTTTATGGACCTGATGAATCGGGTGTTTTAGGTCTTTCTTGATTTATTTGTGATCGTCTTCGTGATAATTCTGATTTGCCCACGATCAAATTAAACATGCAAATGTTTGAGTAGTATTAAACACTCTATAGGAGCACAGTTTATATTAAACTTTGTAAATGTGAGTTTTGGCTAACATCTGTGGCTTTCCTTGGTCATGTAATTATAGTTGAAGGTATAAGAGTGGATAGTCTGAAGATAGAGGCAGTAAAGACTTGGCCCAGACCCTTGAATCCTACAGAGGTTCGCAGCTTTTTGGGGTTAGAAAGTTATTACCGCCGATTTGTGGAAGGTTTCTCTACTATCGTTGCACCATTAACAAAGTTGACTTATAAAGCAGCTAAGTTTCAGTGGACAGAGGCATGTGAGCAATGTTTTCAGGAATTGAAGGATAGGCTTACTTTAGCACCTGTCGTGACTCTTCCAGAGGGTGTCAAGGGTTATGTGGTGTATTGTGATGATTCGAGAGTTGGGCTAGGTTGTGTTCTGATGCAACACGACAAGGTCATTGCTTATGGCTCTAGACAGTTGAGGAAGCACGAGAAAAATTATCCTACCCATGATCTTGAGTTGGCCGCAGTGGTATTTGCATTGAAGATTAGGCGCCACTACTTATACGGGGTTCATGTTGATATCTTCATAGATCATAAGAGTGTCCAGTATTTGGATGCAGGGGTACATGTACCTGCTAAAGACTGACCCGTGTGACCCCGCCACACTTGCAGCAAGCCAGAATGCTAGAATCTGCGGGTCTGCTGCTCTGTCCCATAGAGCCTGATGTCCACCCCCTCTGATCGTGCCTCGATCTGTATGGCACACTCAATGCTGATGATGTTGGGGCTGACAGTCTCTGGTGGGTCTACTATCGGTGCCCACCACCTGACCTCGCTGTGTGAACCTATGATCATGGGTCTTGGCCCTCTTTTCCTCCCTCTCTCTCAGATGTGCCGCCTCCATCTGTTGGGCGTACAAGACTATCCAAGGGAAGTCCATGTCTTGGTGAAGCATAGTGGTCCTACAATCCTTATCCAAATAGCCCGTTACACCATGGACGAATCTACTCACTCTCGCCCTTTGATCATCCACCAACTCTAGGGCGTACATCAACAAGCGAGTGAACTTGAGAGCATACTCTTGTACCATCATCCTCTCTTGCTTCAGGTTTACGAAGTCAGTTATCTTCCGCTCCCTCATCTCGCAAGGGAAGAACCGATCTAAGAATGCAACATGGAACTCTTCCCAAGTGATAGGGCCTACTCCAGCGACCCTGCTATCCTTCCATTGGCGAAACCAAATATGCGCGATCCCTTTCAACTGATATGAGGCCAACACTGTGCGCTCAATTCTATTCACCCCTATGATTTGGGTGATCTTTATAATCTCATGTAGGAACTAATGCGGGTTCTCATCTACTTTTGACCCGAGGAACTCAGGAGGGTTCATTCTCAAGAAGTCTCTAACTCGAGCCGCCGCTGCATTGCCATTTTGTGGAACATGCACAATCGCCTGCTGATTGACCTGAGCGGTCAAGGCCTACGCAAGTATCTGAATGGCGGCCCAGAACTCAGCATGGGCAATTGGCTTCGGTGCCTAGGCTCCTAAACTGGTGGGGCCTGCTGGTGCCTGTTTTAATTGCCATCCTCGTGGCCTTCACCATTCCCATTCCTTCTATCATTCATTCTTCGTGGAGCCATGATTTTGCAATCGCAAATAGCACGAATTATAAGGATAGGAAGGCATTTCATCGAATGACATAGATCATGAAAGAAGGGAACATTTCATAAATGTTTCGTAGCCTCTTCTTCATAAGTGTGGCACGCTTCACACCCATGAAAAAGACTCTACTTAACGCATCTTTCAGACACCCTAGAACACTTCAAACCTATTTCTCAGATACCAAGTTTGTCACGACCCGAACGGAGGCCAAGATCGCAAACACTAGACAAGGAGCCCCGAGAGTCCCCAAGTCGACCCATGGAATAAGCATACATTTAACTCAATTAAAGAAACTGAATAATCAACAATATAAACATAGCGGAAGTCTAAGTTAAACATAACATCAGAATACACAATCTAAAGCTGAATAACACCATATTTCTGAAAAGCCTCTAAACATGACGAGTTGATGGGAAAAGAACTGAACTAACTTAACAAAACTGAAATTGAAATACATATAGGAAATCTGAAAAGTCTAGTCCTTGGGAGATGAGGACTCACGAATAACGGAAGTGATAACTCTAATGTCAAACTAGGAGCAGGGCTGAACCTGGGAGCTGGGTCCTGTATCATGAAACAATACAACATAGAGTATGTAATCACTACGTGGAATGTACCGAGTATGCAGGTTAAGTAAAACCGCTTAAGTAAGTAAAATCAGTTAAAGACATGCATAACATCAATTATAAGCATTAAGAATCTGAGAGTGGGACCCGCATGCATTCTTTCTGAAATCATGATTTCATCATAACATAACGTATCGTCATAACATATCATAACATACTTGATTGAATCAAAGCTAAAATCTGATATTTATAAGTAAAGATGAACATTTAGATAAACCTGCTTTAGAGCATGCTTACATATGTAAATCTTGTCACGCCCCGAGCCTAAACCCTGGACGTAACACAGTACTTGAAGTCACAAGTGATCCCAAGTCAAACCTGTACTATCATACACTGGTATTCTAAGTAAAACATGCATAGCGAAAATTTTGAAGTAATAACATAAAAACATTTTGATGAAATTTAAGATAAAACTTAAGATATGAAATCTGAACATCTGCAATCTGAAAGCCCTCTAACTGATTAGCTACTGGGACAAGCCCCCAACTAACTCTAAGTCTAAAAATAAAAACTGTAATGTAACTGTAAGAAAATGAAATAAGACCCTCAAATGAGGAGGACTCACACTTCAAATGCGGCTGGCGAGGATCTAGATCGTGGCGAATAACACTGCTGAGTCTGGGTACCTGCAGCTGTATCATGAAATGATACAACGTAAAATTTTGAGTCAATACTTTAAATGTACTTAGTAAGTGGGAGAAAGCATAACTGAAATAGAAAGTATGAACTGAAATAACATACAATGACAAACAAGTAAACTGAACTGAACTGCTGATGTAAACTAAAATGGTCAAGATGACCCTGTCTAATAGTCAAAGACATGTCCTAAGTATGAAAATTATGAGTCTGAGATACTGGACTGAATAGAGCCAAACTGATAAAACTAGAACTTAACTAAGCTATTTATTCTAGACTGGATAGGACTGACTAGTGGGAGAGTCTATAACCGGCATATAACCACGTGAGCTAGACATGGAGTCCGATGTATACACCCCACCATTAGGACCCAATATACCTTGCCAGGGTATAAAGGCATGAACTGGGTGATCACAAATGTCTGGGTCCAATCAAGCCAAGTAAAATTGTAACCTACATTAGCAACGTAGTTCTGGGAACCTGGGTGCGCTGGAACCCCAGCCTACTCGGTGCTAAGTCCTACTCCCACTGAAAAACCTAAACTAAACTACTAGGCTTATAGCTCGAAACTGGGGTCCAAGACTAGTCAGGGACATAAAATTGAAAGTACCTTGAGAGTCTTATCGGACGAGATTCTAAAACTGGGTTCTAGGGTTCTAGACTTGTCAGAGCTGCCTAACTGGAAGCATCATAACCGTTTAAGAACAATCTGTAAATTGAACTGGGGTCCTGGGGCTGGTTAGAGCTATATATCTAAAATGTCATGACTGCCTAAAGGACCAATAAACTAGATTCTGAGTCTGATTCTGATAACTGGGAGGCACCACTGGCACCTTGGGAAAATACTGAAGCCAAACTGATCAATTGATAAATTTTGAATAGTGTGAAGAGATTCTACGTTCTAACTGAACTGAAATATTAAGCAGCTAATAGAGAACTCAACTCGTTCCAACAACACGGGAATTCCATAATATGGAAAAATCTCAAGAGTTAAAGAAATCTCATCTAACAGAGCTAAAATCATTCTTATCGATGGAATATTTTCTTATCATATATATAATAAGAATTACAAGGAATTTCAGCCCAAAACATACTTCATTCACTAAATAGGAATTTAACAAACAAATAATCTTCATGCAAGAATTTAGGGCTTCAATTCACTTTTGTATGAACATTTAAAATTTAATTAGGAACTGATGAAGATAATATGAACAATCAACATGGATATTATACCAGGTGAAATTAATGAAACATAACTCAAAATTTATTCATATTCGACAACTCAAGGCTAAACTGATTGGGAAATTTTGGGAGGATTTTGGTGGGGGGGACACAAGGGAAGAAAAATTCCCTTGTTGAATTCCCACATACTTGATTAAATTTCCCTGGAGAAAGAATCTTGAATGGTTGTAATTGGTGAGGAATCCTAGACCCTGCTTGAGACCTCTTGAGAGAAGACTTACGCAAATATTTCTAAAAATCTGACTGGGAATGGGGGAAAACCTTTTAACCCCTCTAAATCCCTTAAAATAATCCCAAACGACGTATTTTAGTCAAGGGAGAACTGAAATTACTAAATAACGCGAAAATCTTTGGGAAAAAACTGCTAGGTGACCCTAGCGGGTCGTGGTGACTGACCACGACTTGTGGTCACACCCGTTGGGAATACTGCCCAGGTTCCTCTGTAGGTTACCAAGAGGGACCTAACGAGTTGTTAGAGGTGACCACGATCCGTGGTCACAATTCGTCAAGTACACTACCCACTTAATAATATCCTCACATAGGCCTTGACCACGAGAGACCTAACGGGTCGTGGTTAATGACCACGACTCGTGGAGTCTATCATTGGGTACACAGCTTCTCACTTTACACTTCTATTTCACCCTTCCCATGACTAACCTAACGAGTTGTTGGGTCTCATAACGACCCATTAGGTGAGTCATACTGTAGCATTTCTGTAGATTTTTTCTAGATTTTCTGATTTAAGTCCCGGATCTAGTCTTTGAGTTTTCGAGGCATTACAAATCTCGTGAGTAATGAACATGCATAACTGAAATCATGAGGAACAATTGGAGAATCGTCTTTTAACTGACATACCACGATAGAGCTTACATTGTCCCAACTATCACATTTAAGTGGGTAGAGCCATCCAAAGCCTTTCCAACACTAAGGACGATACCATGATATCAATATCAAGATCGTGGCCGAATAGGGCAGGGGATAGCTCACAACAGAGGTTCCAAAGTCATAATATATGAACCTATGTTGGCGCGCAGTTATGAGGCATAGGGTGATCGACCCTTAGCCTGCTCGGTGCTAGAAACTACTCCCAAAAATATGCATATTCTCAACATCATTTTTTCCACAAAGATCAACATCGTCTATTGAAGAAGCTCATAAATCAAATACATCTCAAATCGGAAATCATGCATATGAGAAGCTTTAACTCAAAATGTACCACAAGATGAAAGATAATTGGGAGTCTTCTCTCCAAAACCATGTGGTAAGATATATATAGGAAAATCTTTAACTCAAAACATACCATAAGCTAAAAGATAATTGGGAGTCTTCGCTCCAAAACTATGTTGTAAGCTTAATTCGGAAAGTTATCCATCATACTTAAACATGTGGGCATTTTCCAATGCTTTATCATACTTTGAAATACTCAATTAATATCGAAAACATGATTATAAACAAGGGTAGCATGAAAATATACTTTTCATCATAATATCACATCAGTATCATACATTCATCATAAATCTCTTCTTTCATTAACTTTTCAACAATGGGCTATTTAATTCATAAAGCTAGAAATATGATTTTTAATTGAAAACATTATAAAACTTGCCCAAGCCTCATAATTCAATAGAGGAAACGTATTTAAATCATACCTAAGTAAAGAATTAGGAAATTCATGCATTGGTTTAAAACCCCATTGATTAGTCATAGATCATTCATAATTTAGAGAAGGATTGGGCATGGCTGTGAAAGGAACCACCCATTCATAACCCTACGTAGCTTTTGGTAGCTGATTCTTACACTTCTTTAGATGCCCAATAGGAAATTGAAGAGAAATTGATGAGTGTTATGCTTGATCAACCTCTCTAGTCTTCAACCTTGCATGTGTGAATGAATAAGACCTAGAATGAACTTAAACCCTCCAAAAGTCACTATTCATTACTCAAATGGACGTACTTTAGGCCTTAGGATCTTAGAAGTTACGGAAAAGCCCTTACTAAATTCGTAGAAAATAACTATCATATGGTCCAAATAGGGGACCTAACGACTCGTTACCCTGGACCACAACTCGTGGAGTCGTCCATCAAGTACACTGCTCATCTGATCAACTGGGCTCGTCACGGGAAACATCATGATCCTTCACTGGTGACCACGACTCGTGGTCACCACCCGTTATGTACATTGCCCCCATACCAATTAATTATTCAACTAGCTGACCACGACCCTCCCCACGAATCATGGGGACTGACCCCAACTCATGGGGTTCTTCTATCGAGTGCACTACTTCTCTTGTTCTTCTTTCTTACTCACCCACACCATGACTGACCTAACGACTCGTGGGGCCTGACCACGAGTTGTGGTCATGCCCGTGGGGGTCTCATTTCCAAATTTCAAATTCATTCCTTAGGCCTCCCCACAAGTTACATCACGACTCGTGGGCTCCTCTCATGGGTCTCCTCATGACTCGTTCTGTGCCTGGTGCTAGATTTTAATTTTTTCTCCATTTCTACTCCCGGGTCTGATCTTTGGGCTTCCAAGGTATAACATGGATTGGCTATATGCATATTATGCCTCAGTTATTTGTAGAACCCATGCAGTAGAGTTCAGATTTTCATGTGATCCAGTCATAGAGTGGAAGGGTATTTCAGCTGTGCTTGCAGGTCATTTCATTTCCAATCTTAACGCCAGAAAGATGATCTCCAAAGGTTGTGTGTACCATTTAGTTAGGGTTAAGAATGCTACATTCGAGATACCGACTATCCAGTTAGTCCTAGTAGTATGTGATATCCATAAGTCTTCCCTGATGATCTACCAGAAATCCCTCCCGAGTGGGAGATTGCTTTTGGTATTGACCTTCTTCCCGACACGCAACCTATATCTATTCCTCCCTACAGAGTGGCTCCAGCCGAGCTAAAAGAGCTGAAGGATCGTTTGGATAAGGGTTTCATTAGATTGAGCAAGACCCCATGGGGTGCACCAATTATCTTTGTTCGCACGAAAGATGGTTCTCTTCATATGTGTATTGATTATTGACAATTGAACAAGGTCACCATCAAGAATAGGTATCTTCTACCTAGGATTGATGATTTGTTTGACCAACTTCCCGTTACCAAGTGCTTCGAAATGATAGATCTTAGATTTGGGTACCATCAGCTCAGGGTTCGAGAGAGTGACATCTCGAAGTCAGCCTTCAGTACACGGTATGGCCACTATGAGTTTGTAGTTATGTCTTTTGAACTAACAAATGCTCCAAAAGCTTTTATGGACCTTATGAACAGGGTGTTCAATCCATATATATAAATTTTCATGATCATTTTCATTGATGACATCCTTATATACTCTCGGAGTGAGGAGGATCATACTGCTCATTTGAGGGTGGTGTTGCAGACTTTGAAGGATCGTCAATTGTATGCAAAATTCAGCAAATGTGAGTTTTGGTTAAATTTCACAGAGTTCTTGGGTCATGTGGTGTCTAATGAGGACGTGTAAGTAGACTCATAAAAAATAGAGGCGGTGAATCCTTTAGATAACAGGAGTTTCTTGGGCTTAGCGGGCTACTATTGGAGATTTGATGAGGGGTTTTCATCTATTGCAGCACCATTGACTAAACTGACCCAGAAGAAGGTAAAGTTCCAATGGTTAAAGACTTGTGAGAAGAGCTTCCAAGAGTTGAAGGCTCGACTCACCTCAACACCAGTGTTTGCCCTACCCAAGGGCACAGATGGGTTTGTGGTTTATTGTGATGCTTCAAGGATCGGACTTGGATGTGCATTAACGTAGCATAGAAAGGTTATAGCTTATGCTTCTAGACAGCTGAAAGAGCATGAAAAGAATTATCCGACTGATCATCTTGAATTGGCGATAGTGGTATTTGCCTTGAAGATATGGAGACACTATTTGTACGGCATCCACGTAGATGTATTTACGAACCACAAGAGCCTACATTATGTGTTTACTCAGAAGGATCTCAATCTGCGTCAAAGGAGGTGGTTGGAGCTACTCAAGGATTATGATATGAGTGTCCTATACAACCCGGGCAAAGTCAATGTAGTAGCCGACACTCTTAGTAGACTATCTATAGAGAGTGTGTACAATATTGAGGAGGAAAAGAAGGAATTGGTGAAAGATGTGCATAGACTTGCACGTTTGGGAGTTCGTTTGGTTGACTCGACCGATGGTGGTGTGATAGTTCAGAAAGGATCAGAATCATCCTTGGTGATTGATGTAAAAGCTAGAAAAGACAAGGATCCCATTTTGGTAAAGTTAAAGAAGCCGTCCAGAATCAGAACGTGGAGGTCCTCTATAAAAGGAGAGATGGTGTGCTTCGATACCAGGGTCACTTATGCATTCTAGATGTTGATGATTTGAGGAACCGGATGCTACATGAGGCCGATGGATCTAGGTATTCGATACATCCAAGTGCCACCAAGATGTACCGTGATTTATTGGAAGTCTATTGGTGGAATGGCATGAAGAAAGACATCGCAAAATTTGTAGCTAAGTGCCCGAACTATCAGCAAGTGAAAGTTGAGCATAAGAGATCGAGAGGCGTGCTTTAAGATATCAGTATTCCTACTTGGATGTGAGAAGATATCAATATGGACTTCATAACAGGGCTACCTTGCACTCGTCGCCAGTATGACTCCATTTGGGTTGTTGTAGACAGGTTGACCAAAATTGCTCATTTTTTACCCGTCAAAACCACGGATTCGATGGAGGATTACGCCAAACTATACATCCAAGAGGTAGTTCGATTACATGGTGTGCCATTATCCATAATATCAGACAGAGGTACCCAATTTACCTCTCAGTTTTGGAGGTCATTTAAAAAAGGATTGGGTACTCAGGTTAAACTTAGTACAACATTTCACCCACAAACGGATGGTCAAGCGGAGCGGACAACTCAGAATCTCAAGGACATGTTAAGAGCATGTGTGATTGACATCAAAGGTAATTCGGATGATTATTTGCCTCTTATTGAGTTTGCATCAAATAACAGCTACCATTCCAGCATCCAGATGGCTCCATTTGAGGCTCTCCATGGGTGGAGATGTAGATCAGCTATTGGTTTGTTTGAAGTTGGTGAAGCTATGATTATAGGACCGTATTCAGTCCATGAAGCTATGGAGAAGGTTCAACTCATACAGGACAGGTTGAAGATAGCTCAAAGTCGCCAACAATCCTATGCTGATGTAAGAAGGAGAGAACTAGAGTTTAAAGTGGATGATTAGGTGTTTCTGAAGGTGTCTCCCATGAAGAGAGTGATGAGGTTTGGAAAGAAAGGTAAACTCAACCCTCTTTATATTTGCCCCTAACGGATTTTGAAATGGGTTGTCAAGGTGGGATATGAATTGGAGTTTCCCTTAGAGTTAGCTTCCGTGCATCCTGTTTTCCATATATCGCTCTGAAAGAAGTGTTTGGGTGATCAAGCTTTAGTTGTCTTGGTTGAAAGTGTTGGTGCGATAGACAACCTTAGTTATGAGGAAGTTCTAGTGGAAATAATGGATCATCAGGTTCGAAAGCTAAGAAACAAAGAAGTAGCTTCAGTCAAAGTGTTATGGAGGAATCAACATGTTGAGGGAGCTCCGTGGGAAGCCGAAGCAGACATGATGGCTAGATTCCCACCTTTATTCTCTACCGACTTAGTTCCATCTTGAGGTACTAGTTTTTGCCCTAGTACTCTATTTTTTTTCATGTTCAGTTCATGTGCCCAAGTTTCTCTTATGTCAAAGTATGTATGTATGGTTTGTGAGTTCAGTTCAGCCATGTAGTTTGAATCAGAGTTTGTCATTCAGTCATCTTTCAGATTATGTGATCAGTATTTGAATATAATGATTGCATTTCTCTGCTTTTCTCTATAATTTGAACATTCAAGGATGAATGTTCCCAAGGGAGAGAAATTGTTATACGCCGAAAGCTCAAAGTTCAGACCCGAGAAAAACTAGAAATCAGGCACCAGGACATAGAACGAGTCATTTTATGACCCGTGGGGTAGACCACGAGTCGTGAGGAGACTCGTGGTCAGGTTTAAGGCTTGGGTTGATGTTTTGGAATTTGAGGTCCCCACGGACTTGACAACGAGTCGGGGTCAGTCCCCACGTTTCATGGGATGGGTCGTGGTCAGCAGGTTGGAAATAATTTGATTCTTAGGCAATGAAGGTGACGAGTGGTGACCATGAGTCATGGTCACCGGTAATGACTCATGAGATCCCCCGTGCAGAGCCCCAGATGATCTATTAGGCAGTGCACTCAACGACCGATGCCACGACTCGTTCCCTTGGGAGACGACTCGTCCAGTCCCTCGTTACGACTAGCAGTCAGTTATTTCCTGCAAATTTAATAAGGGATTTAAAGTAATTCCTATGATCCTAAGGCCTAAACTACGTCATTTTAAGATATGGAGTTTTAAGAGGGTAAGTTCATTTTAGGCCATTGTTACTCATGCATGCAAAGTTAGAGGGTTAGAGAGGTGATCGAGCTCCTTTTCTTCAAGTTTCCTTCAATCTTTCATCGGGCAATCAAGGAGAGGTAAAATCAGTTCTTCCCCAGGTATTTTGGGTTATGGATGGGTGAATCCATTCACACCCATGCCCAACCTCTCTCTAAATCATGAAATTCCTATGTTGAATCTATGAGGTTTTAACCCAATGCATGAAATTCCTAATTTACTACATGGGTATGATTTAAAGGTGCTTCTATTATTGAATTATGATTCATGGGCAAGTTTTACGTTGTTTTCAATCAAAATCACATTTCAAGCTTTATAAATTTAAAATGCCCAATTATGAGAAGTTCATAAAAGTTGAGATTTATGATGAATGTTTTAGTATGATGAGATATTTATGATGAAAAGTATGTTTCAAGTTACCCATGTATATGATCATGTTTTCAAGACAAGTGTTTTCAAGCATGTTAAAGTATCGGGCAATCCCCATATGTTCAAGTATGATTATGGTTTTACGAATTTAGCTTACCACATGGATTTGGAGCAAGAACCTGCCACATCAAGTTTTGGAGACCCACGTTCTACCGAACTGAACTAAGAGCAAAAGACTCTCATTTATGTTCAGCTTGTGGTATGGTTTGAACCAAAGCTCCTCATGTATAATTAAAATTTATGTATTCATGATCTTTTAGCTTCGTCAATAGATGTTGGTCAGCTTCATTGGAAAATGATGAAGAGAATATGCATATTTTTGGGAGTAGTGTCTAGCACCGAGTAGGCTATGAGTCAGTCAACCCTATGCCTCAGAACTACGTGCCAACGTAGGTATGATAATATTATATTAGGACCTCCTATGTGAGCTATCCCTTGCCCTTATTGGGCCCCGAGCTTGATATCGATATCAAAGTATCATCCTTAGCCCTGGCAAAGTTTTGGACGGCTCTACCCACTTGAGTGTGATAGTTGGGACGTCATTAGCTCTATCATGACATGTTGGTTATATGATGAGTCTCCCATTGTTCCTTCTTTTCACGACCCGAACTGAGCCCCGGATTAAAAAATGAGACAAGGAGCCCCGAGATACTCCAAGTCGACTCATGGAATAAGCATACGTCAAACTCAATCAATAAAGTATAAGAATCAACAAGATAATCATAGCAAAAGTCTAGATTTACATAACATCAGAATATAGAATCTGAAGCTGAATACATTCATATCTCTGAAAAGCCTCTAAACATGACGAGTAGATGGGTCAAGACCCCAACTAACTCAATAAAGCTGAAATTGAAAGTACATAGAGAAAATTTGAATAAGTGTAGTCCGTGGGAGATGAGGACTTACCAATGTGTGATGCTATCTTAGAAGACTGACGATGAACAGGGGTAAGCCCGAGAGCCAGGTCCTGTATCATGAAATGATACAACATAGAGTATGCGGTCAATACGTAGAATGTACCGAGTATGCAAGATAAGTAAAATGTACATTTAAAAATAAATTTAAACTCATAAGAGATCATAAGAGTGGGACAACATGCTCATAACATGAATATCATATGATAACATAAGGCTCAAGCTTTTAAAATCATTCATAATTCATTCAACTCCATGGTCATAAGAGAATCTTTATAATCATCATTTGAGACAAATTAACATAAATGTAATACATAAAACATGCGGAACAATGAGAGATTCTTATAACCGACATACCCCATATGTGCACACATAGAGCCCGACCTGTAAATTCCTAGTCGGGAAGGTGTTCGTACCTTGCCAAGGGTAGAACATGAAGGGCATGATATCACACATGAAAGGTCCCATTTGGGAAAGGGACAGTCACAAGGTAGGTCCCATCATGTCCTACGGTGGCACATAGTTTTGACATTTGGGCTAAGACTTGGGCCCAAACCTTCTCGGTTGTAAATACTACTCCCAAAATATTTATAGTGCTCATAGTATAATATGCACGAGATTCATGGGCTAGTTAAATCATGATAATCATAAGCATGCTTGTAAATACATGACTAGCCATGAGGATAAGGCCCGTCAGTCGGCCAAAAAACGTAATTAGTAAATCATGAGATTCATGCATACTTGTAAATCAGGCATAGACTTTGTAAATCATAAAATCATAATGGACATTTGAATAAATCCATATTATCACTCATAAATCATGATGGGTTTATAAATATCAACAATTGAATTAAAGATCATAACTCAATTCATCATAGAACTTGCATAATTAGGCATAATTTAGTAGAAATTAAAATTAGTAAATTTATAATCGAATTAGTTGTGAAATATGGTCATGATTCATAAAATATGGCGTAAAACATGAGAAGTAATAACCCATCGAAATATCATTAGAATTCCGCAAGGATTTAAGTTAAAATCCTATAAGATTTCTAAACAAAACTTCATGAATTAGGAGAGATTGAGCATGGGTGTGAACGAAAACACCCATTCATAACTTTACATTCATATTAGTAGTTGATTGCTACACTTCTTTAAATGCCCAATAGGAATTGAAGAACATTAAGCTTGATCACCCTCTCTCACCTTCTACCTTGCATGCACAAATGAATATGGCCTAAAATGAACTTAACCTCTTTAAAAGTCATCATTCATAACTCAAAATGACGTAGTTTAGGACTTAGAATCTTAGGACCTTTCTAAATTAGAAGAAAATAACTGCTAGATAGTCCCAACAATGGACCTAATGATTCATCATCAAGATCCAAGACTCTTGGAGTCGTCCGTGAAGTTCACTGCTTCACAAGTCTTCTGGGCTCCTAACAGAAGACATAACGACTCGTTACCTGGTGATCACGACTCATGGTCACTATCCGTGATGTGCACTTTCTCATCCTCAAATAAATTTTTCCTTGCTTGGTCATGACTCATCCCACGAATCGTAGGAACTGACCACTACTGGTGGGTTCCTCTCGTTAAGTCCACTGTCTCTTTTCTCCTCTTTAGCCAAACACCACTCCCTACGACTAATCAAACGAGTCATGGGGCATGACCACGACTCGTGGTCATGTCTGTGGGGAGGCAGTTCCCAAATTTCAAACTCTTCACCTGGACCTCACCACGAGTCATATCACAACTCATGGTTTGCTCCCATGGGTCACCTCATGACCCATCTTGTGCCTAGTGCCAGTTTTTAAACTTTTCTCCATTTAAACTCCCGAGTCTGATCTTTGGGCTTTCAGGGTATAAGAAACTTGGACACCTGAACTGAACATGAAAAACAATAGAGTTTTAGTGAAAAAACTGATACCTCAAGCTGGAACTGAGCCGGTAGAGAATAAATGTGGGTATTTAGCCATCATATCCACTTCGGCTTCTCACATAGCTCCCTTACCATGCTGATTCCTCCATAACACCTTAACTAAAGCTACTTCCTTGTTCCTTAGCCTTCGAACTTGATGATACAGTATTTCTAACGGAACCTCCTCATAATTGAGACTGTCCTTCACACCAACACTACCCACCGGGACAACTAAAGCTGCATCACCCAAACACTTCTTTAAAAGCAATACATGGAATACGGGATGCACAGAAGCTAATTCTTAGGGAAACTCCAATTTGTAAGCCACCTTGCCAACTCGTCTCACTATCCGGTACGGGACCACATAGCAGGGACTAAGTTTCCCCTTCTTTCCAAACCTCATCACTCCCTTCATGAGATACACCTTCAGAAATACCCAATCATCAACTTCAAATTATAATTCTCTCCTTTTCACGTCGGCATAGGACTTTTTGGGACTTTGAGTGATTTTCAACCCGTCCCTTATCAATTGAACCTTCTTCATAGCCTCATGAACTGAATATGGTCCTACCATCGCCACTTCACTAGCCTCAAACCAACCAATGGGCGATCTATATCTCCACCCATAGAGAGCCTGATATGGGGCCATTTGGATGCTGAAATGATAGCTGTTATTATATGCAAACTCTATAAGAGGAAAGTGCTCATCCCAACTACCTTTAAAGTTAATCACGCATGCTCTCAACGTGTCCTCTAGAATCTGGGTTGTGAGCTCTACTTGACCATTCATTTGCAGGTGAAATGCAGTGCTGAGCTTAACCTGACTATCTAGTCCTTTTGAAATGACTTCCAACACTGAGAGATAAATTGGGTACCTCTATCTGAAATAATGGATTAGGGCACTCCATGCAATCGAACTAGCTCCCGAATATATAGTTTGGCATAATCCTCTACCAAACTCGTGGTTTTGACCAGTAGAAAGTTGGCATCCTTGGTCAACCTATCTACCACAACCCAAATTTCATCCCACTTCCAAGTAGGTAATCCTGTGATGAAGTCCATGTTAATATCTTCCCACTTCTAAGTAGGAATAATGATGTCTTGAAGCACACCCCCGGTCTCTGAAACTCAACCTTTACTTATTGACAGTTCAGACACTTAGCTATGAATTCTGCTATGCCCATTTACATGCCATTCCACCGATAGATTTCCCGTAAGTCACGGTATATCGTGGTGGCACCTGGATGGGTAGAATACCTGGATCCATGAGCCCCGTGCAACATCCGGCTCCTCAAATCACCAAAATCTTGAACACATAGACGACCCTGGTACCGAAGCACACCATATTTACAATTTTGTTTTCAATGAGAATTGAGTATTTCTAAGTATGATAANAATCACCAAAATCTTGAACACATAGACGACCCTGGTACCGAAGCACACCATCTCCCCCTTTGGAGAAGGCCTCCACCTTCTAATTCTGAATGGCTTCCTTTAACTTTACCAAAATCGGATCCTCATCTTGTCTATCTTTTACATCAGTCACTAGGGAAGATTCTGATCCGTTCTGAACCACAACACCACCATTGGTCGATTCAACCAACCTAACTCCCAACCTTGTGAGTCGATGCACATCCTTTACCATCTCCTTCTTCTCCTCGTCCACATGAGACACACACTCCATAGAGAGTCTACTAAGCGTGTCCGCTACTATATTAGCCTTACGCGAATGGTAAAGGACACTCATATCATAGTCCTTGAGTAGCTCCAACCACCTCCTTTGCCAAAGATTGAGATCCTTCTGGGTGAACACATATTTAAAATTCTTATGGTCCTTAAATACATCCACGTGGACTCCGTACAAATAATGTCGCCATATCTTCAAGGAGAATACCACCGCTGCCAATTCAAGATCATGGGTTGGGTAATTCTTCTCATGTACTTTCAACTGCCTAGAGGCATATGTTATCACTTTCCCGTGTTGCATCAATACACACCCAACTTTGATCCTTGAAGCATCACAATACACCACGAACCCATCAATACCCTCCGGTAGAGTTAACACAGGTGCTGAAGTAAGTACGGTCTTCAACTCATGAAAACTCTTCTCACAAGCCTTCGACCATTGGAATTTCACCCTCTTCTGGGTCAATTTGGTCAAGGGTGATGCAATTGATGAGAAACCTTCAATAAATCTCCGATAGTAGCCAGCTAAACCCAAAAATCTCTAAATATCTGAAGGGTTTACTAGTCTAGGCCAATTCTTCACCGCTTCTATTTTCTGAAAATCCACCTTTATGCCCTCACTTGATACCACATGGCCCAAAAACGCTACGGACTTCAACCAAAACTCACACTTGCGAAATTTGGCATATAATTTGCAATCCTTGAGAGTCTGTAGCACTACTCTCAAATAAGTGGTATGCTCCTCCTTGCTCCGAGAGTATATCAGGATGTTATCAATAAATGCAATCACGATCATATCCAAGTTTGGCTTGAACACCTTGTTCATCAAGTCCATAAGAGTTGCAAGAGAATTCGTTAGTTCAAAAGACTACAAACTCATAATGATCATACCGCATCCTGAAGGCTGTCTTCGGGATATCACTCATCCGGACTCTAAGCTAATGATACCCAGATCTGAGATCTATCTTTGAGAAACACTTGGCATCCTGATGCTAGTAAAATAAATCATCAATCCTAGGCAGAGGATACCTGTTCTTGATGGTATCCTTGTTCTATTACCGATAGTCAATACATATTCGAAGGGAACCATCTTTCTTTTAGACAAATAAGACTGGTGCACCCTATGGAAACTTACTCGATCTAATGAAACCCTTATCAAACAGGTCCTTCAAATGTTCTTCCAACTCTTTTAGCTCGGCTGAAGCCATTCTATAGGGAGGAATAGATATAGGTTGTGTGTTAGGAAGAAGGTCAATACCAAAATCAATTTCCCTCTCGACAGGAACACCAGGTAAATCGTCAGGGAATACATCTGGGTACTTACACACAATCAGAATGGACTGGATAGTAGGTGTCTTGGACTCGACATCCTTAACCCTAACTAGATGGTACACACAACCTTTATAAATCATCTTCATGGCCTTAAGGTAGGAAATGAAATTACCTACAGGCATAGCTGAACTACCCTTCCACTCTAAGATTGATTCACTCGGAAACTTGAACTCTACTGCCTAGGTTCTAATATTAATAGAAGCATAACAGGCATACGACCAATCCATGCCGAGAATAATATCAAAGTTAGTCATGGCTAAATTTACAAAGTCTGCGGAGGTGACTTTATGCAATATAGTGATTGGAAAACTTTGATACACTCGCCTAGCTACAACTGAATCACCAACTGGAGTAGAGACTAACAATGGTCCCTATAAGATTTTGGGAATGACCCCAAAGCTACTAGCAATATAAGGTGTCACAAAAGAAAAGGTATCCCCTGGATCTAACATAAGTATCATGGTGAAACACTCATAACATACCAGTAACCACACCTGGTGAAGTCTCCTGCTCCTGAAGGATCGCGAGGGCATAGAACTTGTTCTGGGGCTAATTGCCAGCTGAACTAGTCGAGTCGCTGTGCTGGGAGGGGCATGCTGCTGGAGTGGATGAACTAGCGGCTGGAATACGGGCTTCACCTGCCCATGATTTGGCGGAAGGGCAATCCCCGAGTTTGTGTCTAGGTTTGCCACACCCGAAACAAGTGTCTGAGCCAACTAGGTACCTCCCTGGGTGATTCTTTCCGCAACTTGCACAAGCTGGGAAGGTGTGCTCTATCTGCATTCTACCCTAGCCCCTCGAATCTGAAGACCTACTTCTCCAATCCCCTCATGATCTAGATGGTGTACTAGCTGATGATAGTGCTGGGGAAAAAGACCTGTGATAAGATTGTTGGTGTTGTCCACCCCTGACATAGGATGAGAAATCCCATAATTGTTTGTCCTGGCCCTCTTGGCCTCTTTCTACCTCTAATACACTTCCTCCATCTGCTAGGCATGCAACACTATGCGGGGGAAATCTATGACTCGATGCAGCATGGTGATCCTACACTCCTTATCCAGGTAGTCAGCCACTGCATGAACAAATCGGCTCACCCGAGCCCTTTGGTCTTCCACTAACTCTAGTGCATACTTGGATAAGTGGGTGAACTCCAGAGCATACTCCTAAATCGACATATCACCCAGCTTCAGATTTACAAACTCGACCGCCTTCAGTTCCTTCATCTCCCGAGGGAAGAACCAGTCCAAAAAGGTTGCATGAAACATTTCCCAACCTATAGGGCCTGCTCCCACTGCCCTACTATCTCTCTGTTGTTTAAACCAAATATACGCCACACCTTTCAGCTGATAAGAGGCCAAATCAACGCACTCTCCATTTTTCACCCCCAAAACCTGGGTGATCTTCAGAATCTCATCGATGAATTCATGCGGGTCCTCATCTGCTTTTGACCCGAGGAACTCTGATGGGTTTATCCTCAAGGAGTCTCTAATTTAAGCCGCTATTGCATTGCCGTTTTGCGGAACATGCGCCACGTCCTACTAATTGACTTGAGAAGTCAAGGCTTGCGCAAGCATCTTAATAGCATCTCAAAACTCAGCATGGGCAACCGGCTCCGGTGCATGGTGCTCTTGAACTGGTGGTGCCTGCTGGTGACCATTCCCGTTTCTATCCTCTTAGCCGTCACTGTTCCCATTTCTCCTCCACTTCATTCTTCAGGGAGCCATTATTCTGTAATCGCGAATAGCATGAAGAAGAAGGATAGAGAGACTTTTCATCGCACGACATAGATCATGAAAGAAGGAAACATTTCCTAAACATTTCGTAGCCTCCTTGTCATAAGTGTGGCGCACTTCACACCTATGAAAAAGAATCTACTTAATGCGGCTTTCAGACACCCTAGGAAACCTAAAACTTATGGCTCTGATACCATGTTTTTCACGACCCAAAACTGAGGCGTAGATTGCAACAAGGGAAAAGGAGCGCCGAGAGACTCCAAAGAGACCCATGGAATAAGCATACATCTAACTCGATCAATAAAATTGAAGAATCAATAATATAATCATAGTGGAAGTCCAGATTTACACAACATCAAAATACACAATCTAAAGCTGAATACATCCATATGTCTGAAAAGCCTCTAAACATGACGAGTTGATGGGACAAGACTCCAACTAACTCAATAAAGATAAAACTAAATGTACATAGAGAAAATATGAATAATTCTAGTCCTTGGGAGATGAGGACTCACCAAAAACGTGCGATGCTATCTCAGAAGACTAACTATGAATGGGGTTGAGCCTAAGAGTCGGGTCTTGTATCATGAAATGATACAACATAGAGTATGCAGTCAGTACGTGGAATGTACCGAGTATGCAAGGTAAGTAAAATGGAAATTTAAAAATAAATAAAAACTTATCAGATATCATAAGAGTTGGACAACATGCTCATAACATGAATATCATATGATAACATAAGGCTCAAGGTTTTAAAATCATTCGTAATTCATTCAACACCATGGTCATAAGAGAAACTTTATAATCATCACTTGAGCCAAATTAACATAACCATAATAGTGCATAAAACATGCGAAACAATGGGAGATTCTTATAACCAACATACCCCATATGAGCACACATGAAGCCCGACCTGTAAATCCCTAGTCGGGAGAGTGTTCATATATTGCAAAGGGTAGAACCATGAGGGCGTGATATCACACATGAAATGACCCATTTGGTCAAGGGGACAGTCATAAGGGAGGTCCCATCATGTCCTACGGTGGCACGTAGTTCTGAGATTCGGGAGAAGACCTGGGCCCTAAAACTACTCGGTGTTAAATACTACTCCCAAAACATTTGTAGTGCTCATAGTATAATATGCATGAGATTCATGGGCTAGTTAAATCATGATAATGATAAGCATTCTTGTAAATACATGACTAGCCATGAGGATAAGGCTCGTGAGTCGGCCAAAAAAACATAATTAGTAAATCATGAGATTCATGCATACTTGTAAATCATGCATAGACTTTGTAAATCATAAATTCATAATGGGTATTTGAATAAATCCATATTATGACTTATAAATCATGATGGATTTATGAATATCAACAATTGAAGTAAAGAACATAACTCGATTCATCATAGAACTTGCATAATTAGGCATAATTTAATAGAAATTAAAATCAATAAATATATAATCGAATTTAGTTGTAAAATCTAGTCATGATTCATAAAATATGGTGTAAAATATGAGAATTAGTAACCCATGGATAGATCATTAGAATTCCACAAGGATTTAACATAAAACCCCATAAGAATTTAAAACAAGACTTCCTGAATTAGGAGAGATTGGGCATAGGTGTGAACGAAAACACCCATACATAACCTTGCATACCTGTTGGTAGCTGATTCCTACACTTCTTTAAATGCCCAATAGGAATTGAAGAGAAATTGAAGAACACTAAGCTTGATCACCCTCTCTAACCTTCTACCTTGCATGCATGAATGAATATGGCCTAAAATGAACTTAACCCCTTTAAAAGTCATCATTCATAACTTAAAATGATGTAGTTTAGTAATTACAGAAAAGAACTTACTAAATTTGCAGAAAATAACTTCCATATGGTCCCAACGAGGGACCTAACAACTAGTTAGCAAGGGCCACGACTTGTGGAGTCGTCCATGAAGTTCACTACTTCTCAAGTCTTCTGGGCTCGTAATGGAAGACATAATGACTTGTTAACTAGTGACCACGACTCATGGTCACAATCCATGATGAATACTGCCTCATCCTCAAATAAATGTTTCCCTGCTTGGTCATGACTCATCCCACGAATCGTAGGCACTGACCACGACTCATAGGGTCCTCCCGTTAAGTCCACTATCTCTTTTCTCCTCTTTACCCAAACACCACTCCCCATGACTGACCTAACGAGTCGTGGGGCCTGACCACGACTCATGGTCATGTCCGTGGGAAGGCACTTCCCAAATTCCCGAATCTTCACCTGGATCTCATCACGAGACACATAACAACTTGTGATTTGCTCCCACGGGTCACCTCACAACCTTTCCTGTGTCTGGTGCCAGTTTTTATACTTTTCTCTATTTCAACTCCCAAGTCTAATCTTTGGGCTTCGGCAGTATAACACTCATGATTTCAGT
>JACEIK010009120.1:23951-34199 GCA_018107945.1 Datura stramonium
CTAAAGTTACTCTTGGACTGTCATGTTAGCCTGCTTTAGATTCAGAAACTCGGTCGCTTTCAGCTCCCTCATCTCATGAGGGAAGAACCAATCTAGTAAAGCGACATGAAACTCATCCCAACTGATAGGGCCTGCTCCCACTGCCCAACTATCCTTCCACTACTTAAACCAAATATGCTCGACCCCCTTAAATTGATATGAGGCCAAATCAGCGCACACCTCACTACTCACCCCCATAACTTGGGTGATCTTTAGAATTTTATCGACAAACTCATGTGGATCCTCGTCCACCCTTGACCCAAGAAACTCTGGAGGGTTCATACTTATGAAATTTCAAACTCTGGCCGCCGTCGTATTCCCTTTATGAGGGACATGCGCCACCATTTGCTAGTTGACCTGGGCATTCAGGGCTTAGGCTAACATCTGGATGGCTGCCCTAAACTCTGCGTGGGTAATCGGCTCGAGCATATGCTCCACATGTACTGGTGGGGCCTGCTAGTGCCCTCTCCATTGCCACCCTTGTGGCCATTTCCATTTCCATTTCCATTTCCATTTCCATTTCCATTTCCATTTCCATTTCTCTTTCCATTAAATCTGCAGGGAGGCATGATTCTGCAAATGCGAATAGCACGAGTTAGAAGGATAGAGATGCATTCTACCGCACGACATAGATCATGAAAGAAGGGGACATTTCCTAAAGTTTCGTAGCTGCTTCTTCATATGTGTGGCGCGCTTCACACCCATGAAAAAGGCTCTACTTAACACGGCTTTCAAACACCCTAGGACACTTCAAAACTTAATGCTCTAATACCAAGTTTGTCACAACCCGAACATAGTCCTGGATCAAAACACGAGACAAGGAACCCTGAGAGGCTCCAAGTCGACTCATGGCATGAACATAACATCTAACTCAATCAATAAAAGCGGAAGATCAACATATTAAACATAGAGGAAGTCTGAACATAACATAACATCTGAATACATACACGAATCTGAAGTTGATTATACACTATGTTTGAAAAGCCTCTAATACTGATGAGTTTATATAAAAACATCCCCAACTAACTTGACAAGTCTGAAGCTGAAGGAAAACATAGAAACTACGGATACTAAATGTCCTCGGAGGATGAGGACTCACCAAATGCTAGCTGGACAGGTTTGAGGGAGAAAACAGGGACTAAGGTGCTGCTAGGACTGATCTCTTGGACCTGTATCATGAAATGATACGGCATAGAGTATGCAGTTAGTACTTGGAATGTACTGAGCATGCATGGTAAGTAAAACGAACAGTTCAAATACACAAAAGTTCATAAGAGTAGGACAACATGATCATAATGTAAACATAAGGCTCAAGGTTTTCAAAACATTTGTAAATCATTCATCATCATAATCAAAAGAGAAAAACTTATTAAACATGTCTTGAGAAAAAGTATATAATCATAACCATGCATAAATCGTGAGGAACAATGGGAGATTCTTATAACCGGCATACCCCACTTAAGCACACATGGAGCCCGGCCTGTAAACCCCTAGTCGGGAGGGTGTTCATACATTGCCAAGGGTAGAACCATGAAAAGAGGTGTGATATCATAATGAAAGGCCCATTTGGGCAAAGGGAGGTCCCATCATGACTACGTTGGCACGTAGTTTTGAAACACAGGGTATGCTTGGACCCTGGGTCTATTCGGTGTTGAATACTACTCTCAAATCATATATAGTGCTCATATAATAGTGGGGAAAACATACATGAGATCCTTTGGCTAGTTTACATCATGATAATCATAAGCATTCTTGAAATATGTGAACTAGCCATTAAATGAGGCCCGTGAGTCGGCCATAATCGTAAATCCATAAATCATGAAGTTCATACATACTTGTAAATCATTTATACTTGATATTCATAAATTCACGATGAGCATTTTAGAGAAATCATATCATAAATCATAAATCATAATGGGCTAATGAACATCAAAATCATAACCAAATCTTAACTTGAACTTTCATGAAACATACATAATTTGGCATAGTTTTGTGGAAATTCGAATCTAGAAATTTATAATTGAAATAGTTATAAAATCTTCCCATAATTCATAAAACATGATTCCATACATGAATGTGATTGACCCATCGATAGATCATAAGGAATTTCATAAGAATTGGGATAAACCCCTTAGAACTATCAATGGAATTTCATGAAATTAGAGAGGAATTGGGAATGGGTGTGAACAATTTCACCTATTCATAACCCTACATACTTGAGAAGAACTGATTCTACAACTTCCTTGATTGCCCAATGAAGAATTGATGAAGAACTAGACTTGATCACCTCTCCAAGACCTCTAAACTTGCATGCGTGAATTAGGAATGGCTTAAAATGAACTTACCCTTCTTAAAGCTGACTATTCAGAGCTTAAAACGCCATAGTTTAGGCCTTAGGATCATAGGAATTACGAAAAAGCCCTTAATAAACTCGTAGGGAAAAACAGACTACCAATCCCAATAAGGGACTGGATGAGTCATCGTCCAAGGCCACGGCTCTTGGCCACCAACCGTCATGTACACTGCCACAAACTCAACACTGGTCACCATAGGGGACGCCACGAGTCGTGGTGACCCATATTGGG
The DNA here is from genome assembly GCA_018107945.1 of Datura stramonium. Taxonomy (NCBI): domain Eukaryota; kingdom Viridiplantae; phylum Streptophyta; class Magnoliopsida; order Solanales; family Solanaceae; genus Datura; species Datura stramonium. The sequence goes on from JACEIK010009120.1 coordinate 26,576, forward strand.
TACACTTCCCATTTTCCCTTTCCTTCACCTCATCCTTGACCATGACTAACCTAACGAGTCGTGGTGCTAACCACGACTCGTGGTCCTGTCCGTGGTCACCCCAATGCCTAAGTCCCCTAACCATGGCCAACCTTCACCCCACAAGTCTCCCCACGACTCATGGCCTACCCCACGGGTCACAGGACGATTCGTCCTGTGACTTGGTGCAAAAATTCTAGTTTTCTCTATTTCCACTCCATATCTAATCTTAGGGTTTCTGGGGCATTACAACGTAGCATGAAAAAGACCATTACTAAGTGGAAACAGCCATGGTTGCTTCTCCAACTCCACTTGCAAGAGACCCACCCAGCCGAGAAGAAGGGAATGTTGGGACCGCAGTCCCGATTTCCCCTGAGGGCAACACAGCTGCGGCAAATGCAGAAGGTCCTGATGAATCACGTGCCCAACAAGGGAGCACGGTTGATGAGATGACGGAGACCTCACACAAATCCATTGTGCAACCACAGATGGTGAGGCGATGGTGTGTACAAGGCATGCAGGCCATTTACAATAGGGATATACCTCGTAATGACAAGGGCCATCTGAAGAGGAGAATTTATAAGGAGCCCAGACTAGTCACCACAGGGCTCAAGGACCTCCTCGAGGTTTAGTCATGTTCGAGTGATACTGGTTTGGGTGGTTGACTGAACCATCCGGGAGCTACAGTCCTTTCCTTGTCAGAGAATTCTATGCCTCATATATAGCCACTTTCAACGTCTAACCGTGGGAGGCCAAGATTGGAAGAAGAGGCCTGCATTGACCCAGGTGTTGGTTGGGGAGACACCTGTAGACATCTTTGAGAGGACCATCTCTAGGCTTCTATATGGTCCAGATTATCAGGCCCCGATGAACACAGCTGAGTTTGATCATAGACTGACTGAGCTCAAGAAAGTATAAATCAAGAAGCTGAGCAATGAGGAAAGAATCAGGTAATACACTTGGCTATCACGCATCATTGCCACACGGGATCCGTTAGTGGAATGGCTACATGGCACGGAAGCACAAATTAAGAAGGCCACACTAAACTTGCAAGCTAAATTTTTGTGTTCACTGGTTCAACACAGGCTAGTACCTACCAGTAATGAGAATGTGCTTTCACTAGACAGAGCCGCACTGGTAGCGAGCATTATGGAGGGGTATGCTATAAATTTCCCAAGGTATATTGTTGAGGAGATTCAGGAGCGGGCTATAGTAGACAGCACCACCATTCCCTTCCTATGCCTCATTGATCGACTCTATCAGGAGTCCCGGGTGCCAGAATTGCTATCAATTGATCAGAGAGTGATGGTCCACAAGATCAATGATATCGGGTTGATAAGAGACGAGACAAACCCAGTATCAAGAGCGAGGAGTCAGTCTGCCACATCTGTTGGAGCTACTTTATTGGCAGAGGCATTGAGCGGAGGTATGCATATTGAGGCTGTACGATTTACTGAGTTTGAGACAGAGCCTATAGAGGCCAGAGAGACCCGTAACCAGCCTGAGGCTACAGATGCAGCCGATATCCCAACACATGTTGACGTCACAGAGTCTTCATCCATAGCAGCAGTTTCTCGACTACCTATTGCACCCTCTCGTGCTTCTCCAGCTGGCCTAGTCACAATTTCTCAAAAATTCCGTACCGACATGGCTAGGCGGCTGGCTAAATACGAAAAACAACAGGCGCACACGACCCTTCAAGTCAAGGTGATAATGGAGCAAGTGAAGTCGTGAATCACAAAAGAGTTGGAGGGGCTTTCTAGTTCAATGCATGGCAGATTGGATGCCTTTGAGAGGCGTATGGATGAGCGCCTTGCACAATTACAGGTGCTAGAGCTGGTGATATGGTATCGGAGGTAGCAGCACTCCGAGTTGAGGTGCGGGAGTTGTCCGCAAGACAAGTTGCTGCTATCACTCCACCCATGCTCCTAGTGACGATGATGAGAGTGAGGAGCAACTACCACCGGTAGTGGACTTTATTACTGAAGAGCCAGTCACGCTTGGGTAAAGGTAAGAGACCTCGTGAGGAGGTGAGTATTGATGAGGATGATGATATTCTCCGTGATAAGAAGAGAGAGGACAGAAATGGAGGCAGTGCTGCAGCTGTCCAAAGATGAGGCTTGACAGAGGGCCGAAATTGATGCAACGCGAGATCGTAGAGAGGGTACGAGCTCAGTGGGTTCTAAGAATGCACCGATTCAGCACGGTGGCACAAGAGATTATACTGGAGGTGTATCTACGCCCTCCACCGACCAGTACACGGACGCCTAGGTCACACAGGTATGTTCCCTATTCCCTTGTTTTATTTTAATATATGTGTCGTGGACGCCGCATGATTTTCTTGATGGGGGTGGGGAGGGATACCTGTGTATTTTTGCTAAACATAACTTGAGGGTTTTTCTTGCTTGATATCTTTTCCCTCGGGGGTTCCTTATCTAGTAGAACTAGCACATTTAGGTTTTGGTGTTTGTGTTGTGTTAGTCGAAAGAAACTTAGGTGTAAGGTAGTCTATAGCATGAATTTTTGAATTTATGTGAATTGATAATGTGATACCTCTCCTAAATTTTTATTTATGTGTATGTGTTAACATAGACAAGCATGACCTTTGTGAATCTTTTCATGGCATTAATACCATGAAGATGTTTACCATTGTCTGACTATACCTGAACTAGCAGTTAGTAGAAGTGATGATGTTGGCATGTGCATTGTGCGAGTAAGGTTTAATAGCTAGTTCAGCTGTGTGTGTCAATCTAGAGCTTGCCTGGTCATTCATACCGAGGTAGAGAATGGGAAATTCGGAAAGGATCATAGGACGATTTTGATAAATAGTCCACTTTAGCCTTAAAAGACTTACCAAATGGAAATCAATGTCCCTTGATCCCAATTTTGAGCTTAAATGGACCCTTCTTTTTGTTAAAACCAATTCACCTTCCTGCTTTGATTATAATGAACCTGGTTTGGCCCTGGTTCCTCCTTGGACACTTTGAACCTCAACTCAGGCAAATCGCCTAAGTTGAGGGTGTCTATCATAGGGGTGAATAAGAAAAGTAGGTGGAATGAAATTGATTAATGAGAATAAAAAGGGCGAGTGCGGTGTGCATAATTAAGAAAGAAAGAAATTTAGTGATAAAGAGAAAAAGAGCAAAAAGAAAAAGGAATGTGAGAAAGAATAAATGAAACTGCTTTAAAGAAGAAAACCCGCACTTGTACTTGCAAAAGAAGGAAAAGGAAGGAGAAAGCAAAAAAAAAGGGGGGAGGAGGGAAGGATGTGAAAAGAAGGTTAAGAGTGGAGCCAAAGTGAGTATAGTGCCATGGAGGGTTAAACTACTATTTCCATATGTACCATACCCAACCCCGAGCCTATGTTACTAGATGAAAAAGTCCTATAGTGATCCTAGTTAAACCAAATCTAAAAATTGAGGTATTGAAAGTAAAGGCAAGCTTATGGTATTGAATGTGCACAGTTAGAATTTCTCTGTAAGAGCGAGTCTGCTTTTACCCAGTCCCAAGAGAAATTTATTGTTATGATCATATACATAAGTTTGAGTGTGGGACTTCTTTGTGGTGAGGACACTTGGTCAATAAAATCATTTGCAAACTGTTAGGGTCAGTGTCATAGGACTATATGCATGGTTGCACATGACAAAATATTTCCATGTTTCGATTCCTCTGTGTCATGCTTGAGAATTTTACATATGCACTGTGATTTGGTTTTGTATGATAGAGGAGGGGTTAGAAAATTTGATTTGATTAAGAGATGTGACTGTCGTAGGTTTCCTAGAGTTCTTTTGGTTGAAACTCGAAGTAGTTTTATTTTATTTGTTTTTGCCTGAGGACATGCAAAAGTTCTAAGTTGAGGGTGTTGATGTGCCGACTTTCGTCACTTAAAACTACGATGATATGAAAATTCTTGGTATGTTTATGTAGATATAATGTGTTTGTATTAAGTGTTGCAGGGAAACAGGTCCGGAACGTGAAATGGGAAAAGGCAAAAATGGAACAAAGTGCGGATTGCGAACCACGTAACGAGTCATCGTCTCAATGGACAACTCATTCCTGGAGTCGTGGAAGGAGATCATGTTTTCCATGTGAAGAACCAGTGTAGGTGATGGATTGAAGGTACGACTCGTTACATCTGGTAACGAGTCATTGAGTCGGTCGTGAAGAATGGGAAGAAAAAGTGCTGAGACATTGTTGAAGGATGCAACGAAGGACATCATGAGTCATCGGGAGACTTGACGACTCGTCATGAGATCAATAAGCAGACCCGTCATGTGCACTGGAAGTTTGGTGATCCAAGACCATGAGGGACCTAATGACTCGTGCCCTGACCTGACGAGTTGTTGGGTGACCCGTAACCAAGACTGGACAATTTTCCGAGGATGACTCAATTATGCTGGCCACGACTCGTTAGGAGAAGTAACGAATCATTACTTGGCTGGTTGCCACTGCCGACCTGGATTCCGTTTTTAGTTAGGAAAGGTTTTGTTTGAAACCATAAATACATTATTTAGGTTTATTTTTGAGTTACAGTTTATTCTACTACTTTACTCATGAATTATGGTGTTGTAAACAACCATTCTTGGTTTGAGAAATGAAGTTTGTAATTTTGTTCTTGATTTTGAGGATTAAACAACATTGAAGTTTTATTCTTCGGTTTTTGTGATTTATTCAATTCATGTGGTTTCTTCTACAAATCTTTGTAAGTCACAATTATAATTTCTTCTTTATTTTGTAATTGTTATCATTCAAATATGAGTAACTAAACCCATAACTAAGGTTGTGGGAACCATGATGAATTAACTCACATAGCTAAAATACTTAGTGAATCTTGAACGGGATTTATGCATGTATTCTTTTCCCTTTGTTTTAATTGCTTCTTAATGGTTGCAAACGTTCGAAATTGCCTTATTCTTACTCACCGGATCAAGGGAGTAATGAATGAAAAAGGGACTAACAACAGATATTTGAGGCTATCAACCCCCATCTAATAAATTGACTTTGTACGGGAATAGCTAATCCGGTATTAAGGGTAAGGGTTAATTAGGCATACACTCATATACGGATCAAGTTGCGTGGTTATAATTATATGGATACAATAAAAACCATTTAGGTGAATTTAACTTGCCAATATTGCATGCTAAATACCGGAATAGATCACTAGTATAAAAGCCTTGTGGTTATGAAGTCATGGGGAACACAATCCTAGTCAATTTGTTGACTGAATATACCCGAAATTAAATTAAGCATCTAATAGTCTATACTATTGTTTATTATCTTGTGTTTCAAACATTCCCCCCTAGGAAATAACTAAGCCGATAGTATTAGCCAAACGCATTAACTAAAGTTCTCGTCATATTCCTCGTGGGATTCAACCCCAACCCTAGTTGGGTTCTATATTTGACATTGACCGCTTTATATCTCATTTACGAGGTGTAATTTTGGCGACATCATCAACCTGTCCCATATGAGCTGAACTTTCTCCATAGCCTCATGGACTGAATCTGGTCCTATCATCGCAGCTTCATGAACATCAAACTAACCAGTAGGCGATCTATATCTCCGCCCATAAAGAGCTCCAAATGGAGCCATCTTAATACTGGAATGGTAGCTGTTGTTATATGCAAACTCAATGAGAGGCAAATGATCATCCCAACTACCCTTAAAATCAATAACACAGGCTCTCAACATATCCTCAAGAGTCTGAGTGGTCCGTGCAGCCTGGCCATCTATCTGCGGGTGAAATATTATACTAAGCTTGACCTGAGTACCGAGTGCCCTTTCAAATGATCTCTAAAACTATAAGGTAAACTGAGTACCTCTATCTGATATGATGGACAAGGGCACTCCAAATAGTCGAACTAGCTCCCGAATGTACAACTTAGCATAATCCTCCGCTGAATCGGTAGTTTTGACCGGTAGGAAATGAGCTGCTTTGGTCAGCTTGTCTACAACAACTCAAATGATGTCATATTGCCGACGAGTGCGAGGTAAACCTGTAATAAAGTTCTTGTTAATCTCTTCCCATTTCCAAGTAGGAATCCTAATATCTTGGAGCACACCTCTGGGTCTTTGATGCTCAACCTTCACCTATTGACAGTTTGGGCACTTAGCTACGAATTCTGCTATGTCCTTCTTCATGCCATTCCACTAATAGACTTCCCATAGGTCACGGTACATCTTGATGGCAGCTGGATGAATAGAATACCTTGAGCCATGAGCCTCATGCAGCATCCGGTCCCTCAAATCAACAACATCCAAAACACATAAGCGACCCTATTATCGAAGCACACCATCTCCCCCTTGGGAGAAGGCCTTCACCTTTTAATTCTTGATAGCTTCCTTCAATTTCACAAAGATAGGGTCCTCGTCTTTCCTATCTTTAACATCGATCACCAAAGATGATTCTAGCCCATTCTGAACAATCACTCCACCATCTGTCGGGTTTCAACCAAGAGGTCACTAGGCATCTCCTGCTATAATCTACTTGCACCTCCTCCTACAATCCTTTCACTTATGTTTACCCTATGGCTCCTTGCCACAGACGCTATTCAAGAATCCTCCTATCTTCGAGGCTTACTAACGATCATGCTTCTTGAACACCTACCTACCTGGCATCCACGACACGAATAGATAGTTATCCTGAATGTACATGTTCTAGCTGTCGCGTCCATCATGGGGAACGTACATGGGACTTAAAATAATGAGAAACGTGAGCACGAATCAGTAAGGAGATCTAAGCTAAGCCTATACGTAATATGGCATGACCTTATGGGAGGGACATGTCGAGAGACAGAAATTTACATACATAGCGAGTTTATTACATGGAATCAAGAATTAGGGGTTCGCGGAGTGAGGATGGAATCACATGTCTGAAGGGATCATTCTAAAATCCTGGGAGGGTCTACACACAAGATTGAAGAAGGCGCAACTTTAACTGATCATAAGATAAATAATTGGACCCTGAAGAGATAGGCATTCCATAGTTGTTAGTGCTGGGACTCCCTCATTGGGACACTCAAGGTCTGTCTTATATCATCGACTTATCATCTCCCCCTTAGCTTTACGCCATCATGCTAGGGTTCCTGGATCTTCCTTCGGGTCGGCTAAACCACTAACTCATGACTTTCAATTCGCCTCGAAGTTTATCACCAAGGCTTGATACATATATAACCATTCCATACCTTCCACAAAATAAATCTTATACTATAATGCAAGAAGGGATTTTGTACCTTATACAGTAGTTCTTGGGTCTAGCAACACGCAAAGTGCAATATGAAAACTTATAATGTACCTGTGACTAACTCTGAGGCTGGCTGCCACCTCCTCTGGGTAACCTTGCTCCAGTGAGATGGGCGAGCTACCGATCCGATAATTAGGGCACGGGCTCCACAGCCACCGGTCTGGCTGAAGGGCAATCCCTGAGTATATGTCCGGGTTTCGCCACACCTGAAACAAGCATTTGAGCCAACTAAACACCTCCCGGGGTGATTTTTTCCACACTTCGCACAGGCTGGGAAGGTGCGGTCTCCTGCGGTGTTTCCTTGTCAAGCCTGACATTCTACCTCTCTGATCATGTCCGGGTTAGGACAGGATACTGGTCGAT
>JACEIK010009121.1:11055-50544 GCA_018107945.1 Datura stramonium
AATATTTATTGTATATATTGTGACAAAAAATAAATTACCTTTAAAATTCATTCTATCTTGATCTCTTTCTTCTCGCTTGTCTATAATCTTTTATTTTACGTCTATCGATCTAGTTAACATCGTAGCAATATAAGTTAAAATCAATCTTATTTGCTCGCCTAGTTAATTTCCCCACATATTAATGGATCCGACCGGGGAACCACATTTGTTGACCTCGAAAGGTTCCTAACACCTTCCTTTCGAGGTAATTTAAGTCCTTGCCCGACTCTGGTAACATAGATAACTAAGCAGACTTTTAGCTTAGGACGGTGCCCTAACGCATCTCAAATCGTTAGGTGGTGACTCTTCTTTCACAATAAACCCTTAAGAGCCGTCACATGTTGTATCCCGCTTTTCGCGAGAAAATTGGGGCGCGACAACATGGCGACTCTTCTGGGGATTTTAGTCTTTAACTACAACATGTTCGTTTTATGTGGGTTTTTATTTGATTTTTAATTCTTTAAAAATTGCTAACTGTCGGGTTTAAAATCCTTTCCCTTTATTTGTTTCTAGCAGTATCTATTCGCTTCCTTATATGTTTTACTATGAAGTTACTAACCATTTTCTTCTTTTTGTTTTTCCCGTCATTATTTATTATTTATTTATGACTTGTAATACGCGATAATTATTTATAAATTGTTGCATTTTATATAAAATGGAATATCGCTCATATTTTCCCCCACTTGGGAATCTCTCACTATCACACACAACAACGGTTGTGTGGTTTCACGACAGTTTACTATTAAAACACCTCGAGGAATGTCTTATGATTTGGTCGATCAGTGGTGCGTCGACGGTCATAAGCTTCCTCACTCTCGAGTTGTCCGCTTGGGGGAACCGTGTCATACCCACTCTCATTCCTAGATCTTGATCGTGTACTCCTTTATTAAGGTGTGCACATCATATTAAACTTAGAAAATCGCGACGTCCATGGTACGTCAAGATTAATAGAGAAACCTTGCCCTGAGTCTTAAGGAATTTTTTTTAAATCCCGTAAAGGACGATCCATACATTATGTGCATTTTGAGAGAAATAATGTTTAAGTAATGTCATTTTTCTCCCGGGTGGGTAGGTTAGTTTAACTTTCCTTTGTGCTATAGGTAGAAGGAGTCTCCCTACCTCCTATCCGAGATTTGGCATGGTTTGGTGCATGCCCGTAGGAATGAAAGCATGGTGGTGTGATTTAGGAGAATATGGCCAAAACGAGGTGAGGAAAGTATTGGGACACTTGCCTTCTCTTATGCAAGTTACCCCATGTCGAGAACTTATCGAAGCGGCCACTGCATTTTGGGAGGAGAAAAGAGTTGTCTTCAGATTTGGTGATATTGAAATGACTCCGTTGTTTGAGGAAATTAGTGGGTATGTAGAAAATGTGAGCCTGTTGTGGAGGAATAGGAAATGGGAAAAAGCTGAGATGATTATACCGAAACGCGTCACCCTAGAAGATGCGTGTGACAAGTTGGGGCTTCAAGGTAGAAACATGGTATCCTATATAATGAAGGGAAGGATGCTGGGGAAATATTTTCTCAACTGGTTTGGTTATAATTCTTCTCGTGAAATCTACAAAGAAGAGAGTCTTGATCCGAGCTCGTGGATGAGCAAAACAATATTTGCATTCATGGTTTATTTTCTAGGGATGGTGGTCTTCCCACGAGGAGCCGAGGAAGACATTGACATTCGCCTTATTTAGGTCATTCGTGCTTTATGCAAAGGGGTTGACAAAGGACCTTGCACAATTGTCTCAATGATCGTGGCCGACATCTACCGGTCTCTGGGAAAGTGCAAAAATGGGTTTAAGCATTTCGAAGGATGTAACTTGCTGCTTCAACTCTAGCTCATCGAACATCTTCAAAAGTTGCGTAGCAACCCGATCATGCCCATACCTACAGAAACCGATCACATTTCCACTCACCATTACAGGGTCACTATGGGTGGTAAACCGATAAAAAGGCCCAAGGAGGTGGGAAAATGGGGTCAAATGTTGGGTAATTTGACAGAAGACTCTATAAAGTGGATGTTCGATTGGTTTTCGAGATCCAACTTCGTGGTGTATACTAAGTCTTGATACTATCTGGTTTTGATAGGACTCCAAGGTCTTCAACCGTACTCTCCGATTCGTACAATGCGTCAGGCTGGAAGAATGCAAATAATACCTAGGGTTGTCGACATGGATACATACCAAGTGGATTACAAGGATGACCTTGTTCCGCATGCTCTGGACATTGCAAAAGCGTGGAACAAAAAGATCTACCTCGACGAGAAGAGCATAGAGGCTGACCGATATCAGGTAGGCTACGTAACAGGATATATCGAGTGGCTACATGACGATTGGGCTGGTACTGCAATATCGAGTGTCAAACGAGGAAACATGTAGAGGATAAGGAAGCCCAAGCACAAACCCTCTATCGTCGTTTAAAGAGAAAGGTCCAAGATTCTGAGGCTTGTCACCACTAGTTACACAACGACAATGCCAAAGAAATTGCTGAGATGGGAAAAGAGTTGGAGTACTTGAAAGATCGAGCCTTAGGTTTGGATTTAAGGATACAAGATTTGTGTGACGAATTCAGAAAACATGGGGAGGAATGTCTGAATGGGGGAGCTATGGGGAAGGATCGAGCATTGGCCTATCTTCTTTCTAGTCACCACCGTTTTGACAAAGTACTAGAAGATCCAAAGAAATCAAACATCGATGAAGAAATTTTCAAGATTTAATTGAATGTTATTTAGTTCATTTCTTGTATTTTTGCAACTTTTTATCCTAATAAAGTTTTATTTTGGGTTTATTTTTGGAGCAAAATGACAATACTTAAAAACATGTTTCTCTCAAACTCGTTAAGCCTACCTCTGGCATAAAAGAGGCTCCAAAATTAGGAAACGCGTCAACATTTCTGTTTGATCTTTACTTTAATCAGCATGATTTCTAACCTCTCTTACTAACTGTGATTTGTTTACTGTTTGTCTTATTTTTCCCCTTCCCAAAGGTTGATCTGTGCAAACCTGGCCTACTATACAAGGTCAAAAGGGGCTCCTCCTTCTCCTCCTCCCATTCCTAACCGAAACAGAGGGAAGAACAAGATGGATGAGCACAACAGCATTTCAGACAAGAGTGGCAATGATGCATCTAGGGATGAACGGGATAATTTCGAAGGGGTCCGCCCTCCAGGTTACAACGAGGTGATTATGAGGCTCGAGCAAAAACTTTTCGAGCTTCAGGAAGAGTTCGCACAAGTTCGCAGCCTAAACACCCAAACAGCGTTATTTGGGGCCCAAGCTGATGCCTAGACTTCAAAAGCACCAGCCAGCCTCCCTATGTCCTCACAACCCGCAGCTCCACCACAAGATACTCCACCCCAATATTACCAATACCCTCCATATACATATCAAAATCCCCGAGCTCCCGTACTTCCCATTACCCATCACCAGCTCAAGAAATACCGTCCCCGACCAATATAAATGCAACATATGCCCGTACTCATACCAACCCAATCTATATGGAGACGGCACCTATGACTCACCATCTGGAGGATCCGAGCCTTCAGAAAAGGATAAACTGATTCAGACTCTAGCAGAGGAGCTGAAAAAGATAAACAGCAGATTGCAAAGCGTTGAAGGCACCAAGGGAATAACGAGTCTGGAATATGAGGACCTGTGCATACATCCTAAGGTCAAGCTACTGGAGGGGTACAAACCTCCCAAGTTCGAACTGTTTAATGGGACCGGTGATCCAAGGGCCCACCTGAGATTGTATTGCAACAAACTGGTAGGAGTGGGACAAAATGAGAAGATAAGGATGAAATTGTTCATGTGAATTTTGACCGGTGAGGCTCTTAGCTGGTACTTGGAGCAGAATCCAAAGAAATGGTTTAACTGGGCAAAGATGACAGAAGCCTTTGTGGAGCGTTTTGGGTTCAATACAGAAAATGCACCTGATTTGCATTACATCCAAAACCTCAAGAGAAATCCCACTGAGACTTTTATGGAGTTTTCAACTTGTTTGAGAACCGAGGCCGCCATAGTACGACCTCCAATGGAGGAGGCATAGATGAAGGACATTTTCATGTGGACTCTGGACTCACAAGTTTATGACAGATTGATGTTAGTTAGCGAGAAAATTTTTGCAGAGATCATCAAGCTGGGAGAGAAGATTGAGGACGATATCAAGGATGGTACCATTATAAATTTGAATGCGTTGCAAGCGGCTAACAAAGCTTTATGGTCTGGAGCTACTTCAGAAAGCCGCAAGAAGAAAGAAGTTGGCACTGTTATGATGGCCCAAGGGCCAAAGAGTTATGTTTACAGACCTCAGATTCCAACCCCACACTACCAAATTCCAACCCCGCATTACCAGACTTCACCCTACCAAATTCCATCTCCACCATATCAAGCTCCATCATCACCTTATCAAGCTCCATCACCATACCAAACTCCCCCTTCCTACCAAGCTCCATATCAAACTCCCCCTCCGATCCATTTCCAAACACCTCCATCACATTACCAAGCCCCCACTTATCCCATTTATAGCACACAACCCTCTTATCCACAACTTTCTCACCCACAACCTTCTTCCTCACCAAGCCAAAGGCCTAGGACTTAATTTGAAAGGAGGCCAACAAAAACCTACACTCCGTTGGTAGAACCGATTGATCAATTATATGTGAGGCTGAAAAAAGTTGGTTACATTGAGCCTATTCCTGCACTCCCGGTCGATACCCAAGCTAAGTGGTATGACCACAACAAAGTGTGTATGTATCACTCGGGCATGAGGGGGCACACTACAGAGTCCTGCAGATCGTTGAAGGAAAAAATAAAAAAATTGATTGATACAAAGGTTATTCACCTCAAAGATTCGGCACCGAATGTAACAAGTAATCCTCTGCCAAATCACCAAGTGAATATGATTTCTTGTGATGAGACTGAAGACTTGTCAAATACTATTGGGGTGATCGAACACAAAGAAGGTTCTTCTTCAGACCCATCCATGACGGTGCAGGGACGTCCTCCGTTCGAGGTTGAGGTAGCTACACCAAGGCCTCCATTTACAGTGGTAAGAGTTGCTCCAACTTCGTACAAAACAGTACCTTGGAGCTACGACGAAAATGCCCCACGAAGAACAAAGTTGTTAGAGGCAGATGCAGCACAAGGGGTGACGCGGTCTGGACGGGTATACACTCCTGACACTCTGGCTCAAGGGGACAACAAAGGAAAACAACCAGCAGCGGAAGCATAAAACAATGGGATCTGGAAGAAGGTGCAAGCAAAGGAATACTCGGTGGTGGAACAGTTGAGCAAGACCCCGGCTCAAATTTCTATTTTGTCACTTCTGCAAAGCTCTGATCAACACCAAAAGACTCTGATGAAGGTGTTAGGAGAAGCATACGTTCCTGCAAGAATATCTAGCAGTGAAGTGGCCCATATGGTGGGTCAGGTATTTGAAGCCTAGAAAATCTCGTTCCATGAAGATGAATTGTTTGTGGAAGGCGTGGATCATAACAAAGCGCTGCATATCACGGTGCAACACTCAGACAAGTTTATCACCAAGGTATTGATTGACCCAGGCTCTGGCTTAAATATTTTCCCGCTGAACACTTTGACCAGGCTGGAAGTTGACCTCGCGCGAATCAAGCTATGGAAGATGAACGTCAAAGCTTTTGATGGTTCACAAAGGGACACTGTGGGGGAAATCGATCTGGATATGTTGGTTGGCCCTACCACATTCACTATAACATTCCAAGTGTGGACATCCCAGCCTCTTCCAATTTGCTATTGGGACGCCCATGGATTCATGCTGCGGGAGTTGTGCCTTCAACTCTGCACCAACGCCTGAAGTTTGAGTGGGATCACCAAGAGGTCGTGGTCCACGGGGACGAAAGCCTTCCAATCTATGTTGCTCTTGTTATCCCCGTCATTGAAGGAAAAGGAGGTTAGGATGGGGAGAGTTTCCAAACCTTAGAACTTGTCGGTGTCATCGAGGAAGGAAGGTGGTGGAGCAAAAAGATTTTAAGTATGCTGTTGTGGTTGGAGTTTAAGCCAGGTAAGGGCCTTCGAGTCAAATTGCAAGGGATGTCGGAGCCACTGCAAGTGGCAACACAAAAAACCACTTTTGTATTGGGATATCAACCCACTGCAGAAGAGATGGACAATTGGAAATATCCTTTGGGAAAGAAAAGTTTTTTTTTGCCAAATCCACTGCCTTCGCTTCAGCAAACCTTCGTTTCTGATGATTTTCTTAACATCAAGCGGGCCAAGGAAGACGCTGTGCTGCTCAGTTTAAGGAATCTATTTTTGGATGAGCCAAGTGATAACAGTTGTCATGCCATAATAAACGAGGAGGAAGGAGGGGCCCCACAACAGGAAGCAAGAACAGGAGCCGCCAATTGGACAGCCACTCCATCCAGAGCTCGTCGGGCATCTGGGTAGACTAAAAGGTTCAGTCTTTCTATTGTTTCGAAATAAATATTTATTTTCGAAATCGTTAAATTTTCTTTTGAAAATTTTGTCAAACTTTTGACCAAATTTTTAAATTAATAAAATTATTTTCTTTTCATATATTTGATTCAATTTTATTTATTTTCAGCATTTCTAATATCGAACGCGTTGAATCAAGGCCATGGATTGTAATGAAACTATACGACGTAACACAGGCAACTCATTAGAAGCCGAAAAAGATGAGGTACCTGCTGAAATTGTCAAGGAGGTAGAAGAGTTCGAAGACAAGCCCAAAGCAAATCTGATAGAGATCGATGTGGTAACCCTTGAAGATGCAGAGACACCTAAAGAGACTCAAGTCAGCACTCATTTGCCAAAAGATGAGGTTGAGGAGTACATAGAGTTTCTAAAGGAATATAAAGACGTCTTCGCCTGGTCCTATGCTGGTATGATGGGGCTCATCCATTCCATAATAGCGTAGAGGTTGTCTACTAATCCAACGTATCCTTCTGTCAAGCAAAAGCCGAGAAAATACAAGCCTGACATGAGTCTGAAAATGAAAGAGGAAGTGGCTAAAGATCGATGTCGGAATCCTCAAAGTAGTAGAATATCCGACTTGGTTGGCCAATATCGTGCCAGTACCGAAGAAGGACAGAAAGGTCAGAGTTTGTGGATTACAGGGATCTCAACAAGGCCATCCCTAAAGATGATTTTTCGTTGCCAAACATCCACATCCTTATTGATAACTGTGCCAAGCATGAGACACAGTCGTTCATGGATTGTTTCGCTAGCTATCATCATGTCAGAATGCATGATGAGGATGCAGAGAAAACTGCATTCCTTTTGCCATGGGACGTATATTGCTATAAGGTAATGCCATTCGGGTTGAAAATGTTGGAGCCACCTACGTGCGGGCCATGACCACCATCTTCAACGACATAATCCACAAAGAAATTGAGGTTTATATGGATGATGTCATCATCAAGTCAAATAAAAGCTCAGATCATCTGGCAGACCTCAGAAAGTTCTTCGACGGATTGCAGAAGTATAATCTGAAGCTAAATCCGGCGAAGTGTGCATTTGGTGTTCCATCGGGAAAATTATTGGGATTTATCGTCAGTCGTCGGGGTATCGAGTTGGATCCAACCAAGATTAAGGTCATCCAAGAAATCCCACCGCGAGAAAGAAGGAAATCATGAGCTTTTTAGGACGACTCAACTATATCAGCCGTTTCATTCCTCAGTCAACGGTTATTTGTGAGCCTATCTTTAAATTACTGAAAAAAGATGCTGCTACAGAGTGGACTCCTGAGTGTCAACAAGCTTTTGATAGAATCAAAGATTATCTATCAAAGCCTCCGATTTTAGTCCCACCAGAACAAGGAAGACCTTTGCTCTTGTATTTGTTCGTGCTATAAAACGTCTTTGGTTGTATTTTGGGACAACATGATGAGACAGGGAGAAAGGAGCAACACATATACTATTTGAGCAAGAAGTTCACATCGTATGAGGCTCGATATACATTGCTGGAGAGGACGTGTTTCGCTTTGACTTGGGTTGCTCAGAAGCTGAGGCACTATTTGTCTGCTTACTGACTTATCTGATCTCCAGAATGGATCCGCTAAAGTATATCTTCCAAAATACCATGCCTACAGGAAAGCTGGACAAATGGAAGATATTGCTAAGTGAGTTTGATATTGTCTATGTCACGTAGAAAGCAGTAAAAAGACAGGCTCTTGCAGATCATTTGGAAGAAAATCCTATGGATGAGGAGTATGAACCATTGAAGACATACTTTCCCGACGAGGAAGTAGCCTTCATAGGAGAAGATATTGCCGAAAAGTACGATGGTTGGAGGTTATTCTTCGATGGAGCAGCAAACTTCAAAGGAGTAGGCATTGGAGCAATGTTGGTATCAGAGACTGGGCAGCATTACCCTGTATCAGCTAAGCTTCGATTCCCTTGTACTAACAACATGGCTAAGTATGAAACCTGCATCTTGGGTATTCGATTGGCAGTCGACATGAACGTGCAGTCGTTACTGGTAATTGGAGACTCAGATTTTCTGATGCATCAAGTAAGGGGAGAATGGGCCACAAAGAACACGAAGATCTTTCCCTATTTACATTGTGTTCAAGAATTATGTAAGAGGTTTTTCAAGATTGAGTTCCAGCATGTTCCCCGAGTACAGAATGAATTTGTAGATGCTTTGGCTACATTGTCTTCGATGATCCAGCACCCTGATAAGAATTACATTGATCCCATTCCTATTCACATACATAAGCAACCAGCTTATTGATTTCATTTCGAGGAAGAACCAGACGGTGAACCATGGTATGCTGACATCAAAGGGTATTTGAAAAACGGGGGTTATCCTGAGCATGCTACAAGCGTCCAAAAATGCACGGCTCGGAGGCTAGCCAATCAGTTTTAGAAATCCTTTATAGGAGGACCCCAAACTTGGGATTGCTAAGATGTGTGGAGCTAAGGAGGCAACAAATTTGATTGAGGAAGTTCACGCTGGAACTTGTGGGCCCCACATGAACGATTTCGTATTGGCAAAGAAGATATTGAGAGCTGTCTATTTCTGGTTGACTATGGAGACGGACTGTATCAAGTACGTGCAAAGGTGCCACCGATGTCAAACCCATGCAGAAGTGATTCAAGCTCCTCCTAACGAGCTTCATGCCACAAGCTCGCCTTGGCCATTCGCAGCTTGGGGAATGGATGTAATTGGTCCCATCGAGCCCGCAGCGTCTAATGGACATAGATTCATTCTGGTAGCGATTGAATACTTTACTAAATGGGTTGAAGCTACTTCTCACAAATCCGTCACAAAGAAGGTGGTGACAGATTTTTTTCGCGACCATCTCATTTTCCGATTTGGGATACCTGAATCTATTATTACTGACAACAGCGCTAATCTAAATAGTGACTTGATGACTTGATGAGAACGACGTGTGAAAATTTTAATATCAAGCACCGCAATTCTACTACATATAGGTCACAGATGAATGGAGCCGTGGAGGCTGCAAACAAGAACATCAAGCGGATTTTGCACAAGATGATTGACAAACAGACATTGGAATGAGAAGCTGCCCTTTGTTTTGTTGGGATATCGTACCACTCTCCGAATGTCTACTGGAGCTACGCCTTATATGTTGGTATATAGTAATGAAGCAGTGATACCAGCTGAGGTGGAAATTCCTTCTTTGAAAATCATTCAAGAAGCAAAACTAAACGATGCAGAATGGGTGCAAAGTAGATTTGAGCAACTAGCACGAGTTGATGGGAAAAGGATAAATGCAGTCTGCCATGGTCAACTTTATCATAACAGGATGATCAAGTCCTTTAACAAGAAAGTTCGGCAAAGACTTTTCGCGCCTGGGCAATTGGTTTTGAAGCGGATTTTTCCACACCAAGATGAAGCTAAAGGCAAGTTCTTGCCTAACTGGCAAGGTCCTTATATAGTTCACCGAGTTCTGACAGGAGGAGCACTTATCCTAGAAGAGATGGATGGTGAAATCTATCCCAAACCTATCAACTCAGACGCTGTTAAGAGATACTACATTTAGATTGGGAATTTATTTCTTTTTTCTTTGCCTTGTACCTGAACTAGGTTGGACCCGATTCCGTTTAAGAGGGATACGTAGGCGTCCCTTTGGGACTCGGTCTATATCTTTATAAAATTTTCTTCTCCCCTTTCGTTCAAAAGGTCTCGGTGATTTTATCATGTTTTCTATGGTGATTTGGCTAACAAGCTGCAACTGGGGCAGAATATTTGAGAGGACCTCAAAAATTCATAGCTTTATGTCATTTGCAAAGGATCCGTCATCATGTTCTACACTGGGGCAGAAATTTTGAGAAGGGTCTCAAAATTTCTTCAATACTAAGTCAAGATAAGGGTTCGATTTACAAAAAGATGTTGTATGGTTTTAAAATATGTCATGACCCGTGATTTAACTCAATTTCTCTACATATTTCAAACTTACTTTACTTTTACTTTTACTAAATTATTTTTAAAAGTTCGCCTTTTTGCTAAAACTTTATGCCCGAGCGTATACCTGGACGGAGTTCAACAACAGTTGTCTGGCAGAAATGAGAGAGTTACAGGACAGACACACAGATCAACCTCCCCTTTACAAACTAATAATTTTTATTTGAGTGCAGAAATAACGGAAATGCAAAAGGTAGAGATGGAGAACGTCTTGTCACAAGGCGACATAGAGCTAAGTCATTCTCCCTTATTCCCCTATTTATATCTTTCTATTCCATCATCTGAGCCTGTATTCACATCTTAAGCTATTATATACATTTGCGAGACCGCAATATACATGATACGTGCATTGTCGAGCCCAATGATATACATGAAATATACATTTGAAATCGTCATACTTGCATTTGAGCCCATATCTACATTTTTGAGCCCTTTATATGCGTCTTTCGAGCCCGTGATATACATGATATATGCATTCAAGCCCGTATTTGCATATTAAGCCCTTGATATACATAAGCATTTGAGCCCGTGTTTGTATTTTGATATACATTTGAGCCTGTATCTGCATATCGAGCCCTTGATATACATAATATATGCATTTTGAGCCCGAATCTGCATATCGAGCCCTTGATATACATAATATATGCATTTTAAGCCCGTATTTGCATATTGAGCCCGTGATATATATTTTTTATATATGCATCTGAGCCCGTGTTTGCATTTTGATATACATATGAGCCCGTATTTGCATATTGAGCTCGTGATACACATGTTATACGCATTTTGAGCCATTTGAGCCCGCACCTACATTTGAGCCCGTTGTTTGCATTTTGAGCCCTTTTTATACATTTCGAGCCCGTTGTTGCATTCTGATCCCTATGACTTATTTGCATTGAGCCGAATAAACCATAGCTTTCGATTGAGTTATTGAGGCTCTCGAATAATTTACTTTCTTTGAATTAGCATTCTTCCACTCATCCGAAGGCGTCATTGTCTAAAGGCATCGTTTCATGGCCTGCGAACAT
Organism: Datura stramonium; assembly: GCA_018107945.1. Lineage (NCBI taxonomy): Eukaryota > Viridiplantae > Streptophyta > Magnoliopsida > Solanales > Solanaceae > Datura > Datura stramonium. Next base: position 22,542 of record JACEIK010009121.1, read on the forward strand.
CATTTCATGGTCTAAGGAATTTATTATTATCATGCTCCTATGGCGTCATAGTCTAAAGGCGTCATCTTTTCATAGCCTGAGGACATCATTTCATGGCCTAAGGAACTTATTTTGCGTATCATGGCCCAGGACATCATGGCTTAGAGACCTCATCTCGAAGAAAACCTCCATCATCTCAAGGGAACTTTCATCATGTTTAATCTTTTGCATCGGTTTATATTACGAAGTATTTGATGCATATGCTTTAATTGTTTTCTTACGCTAATGTCGAGGAATAATGAACTACGAACGATAAAGCCTTTCCTACTATTCTCTTAACTTATCCACAATTTTCAAACCTTACTCCCACCTATTTATTTTTTAATGCATTCTAAATCTTGTCAATTCGTGCTACCCCCATCTTTATCCAAAACTTCGTGTTGCCGATTTTTAGAGATTTCGTTCGTCCCTAAATATAGAATTGCACGCGGCATGATTCTCGTGAGACCCGAGATACATAGGCGACTTGATACCAAAGTCTCGTCCACAACATCCTCATAATTTCATTTTTCTTTCATCCGGACCCACCGAAATTTTTCTTCGGTCGGACAAAATTGGCCATTAGGTCAACGTTCTTTGCTCACCAACTCATCCTTCATTCCCTAGCAAAGAAGGGGCAGTTGTCGACACCCAATTTTGACCTCCCTACGCTCCCGTATATGCTGCTTACATATATATTTTTTATTTACCTTTTTACGCAAATATTCGACTTGTATTTATATTTATAAAATAATTAATTATCATAATATTGTGAAATTATTTTAAATTACATATATATATATATGTATATATAATTTGCATTAATTTCAATTTATTAATTAATTTTAAAGTGTTAAATAATTGTGTCATGTACAATATATTTCGTATTAATATATGCCCCTTGTTTTGAAATACTCTATTTACTCTTGATCTTATCATTCTTACCTGTTACTGTTTTATAGTTATTGCATTTGATAATATTTGCCAAATTTATAAGTATTGTATTAAATATATATTTTATAATATTTTATTTATTTTATTTTTTTTATTTTTTTTATTTTTTTTATTTTTTTTATTTTTTTTATTTTTTTTATTTTTTTTATTTTTTTTATTTTTTTTATTTTTTTTATTTTTTTTATTTTTTTTATTTTTTTTATTTTTTTTATTTTTTTTATTTTTTTTATTTTTTTTATTTTTTTTATTTTTTTTATGATTTATTAATTTAATAGCATCTAAATCCAATTTCATCAATTCATTTAAACTCTAGCCACTTTATACCCATCTATGTCAATTTTAGTCACATTTGATCAATTTTGGCTATTATTTAAATACAAAATCAGCCAATTTAATTTTAATTACCAGCATATTGCCGTCCAGTGACCATCTTACTACAGTATAAGACCATTAAGTATTTTATATCAACCTTTCATCTAGTTGATCTCTAGGCTAATATTAAACTCTACTCATATTCCCTTTTTAATACAAAAGATACCACAAACCCACGACCAGACTCTCTCATTCTCTTCTCTACCCGATAGAAGCGGCGACGCAGTGTGCGCAAGTGTACGGGTCGTGCAAGTAATATAGTGGCTCTTTTTAGGCAGGAATGTCGAACCTACGGGGCTGGACTACGGGGTGAAACCTTTTCAAGGTGTAATTTACTAAAACTATAATAATGAAGACAACGGTGTAAAGAAGAGTTTTTATATTTTGGAAACTATTTTTATACTAAAGTGAAATATTTATACAATTGAGTACGAACTATGAATGTGAGCATGCGAGCTACAACGAACATGTAAAGAAATCAAATATCGATATACATGGATGGTTGATCTTTTCTCCAGGTTGCTAGTGGAACTTATGCCTATAGTTAAAACTCTCGTATTAACCCAACTTAAGAATCATAGACACTTCCACCTACATTTTACGTGATAGAAGAAATTCATGTTCTAGCCATACAAAAGCAAGATTCTACATGACTAATACGACTTTCGGGTATATTTCTATCTGAAGGTAAATCAATTCCCAATTTTCCCAAACCAAAAGAAATGATCATATCCTATTAATTCTGACTTTCCAGTTTCTTGCCCTCTCGGGTGAAACGGACTTTAGTTTACATTAACATTGGCCGGATAATACTTGTGTAAGAACAAAAAATTAAATAGAACAACCATAGAAGAAAGATGAAACAACCATTTCAATGATTACATTTCAATTTATTAGTTCATAACCTCGGCAAAAAGAAAGGGAATTAGCCACTCATTTGTGGATTAAGAATCATTAAATGAATGGAACTCATACGAGCAATTGAAGGAAGAAGAAAGGGATAGAGAAAACCTAAGAATTTTAGGTGTCCTCAAAGCGCTTTTATGTACTTCTTGCTCCACCAAGTCGACATATCTAAAAATAAACCTAAGTGTGCTATTTATAATAGTAGGAATTGGTCAGGAATAACAAGCAACGTGTCACGGAGTGAAATGCGGGCATTGCCTCATTGACACGGCTGCTGTGAGGGCCTTAAAATTGCCAGAAAAGTATTTGGCGGCCTGGCCGCGTTAGCGGCGTGGCACGCTGGCAGGGCAGCGTTGCACACCCTTGAGTCGCGGAGCAACCCTGCCGTGGCACGTTGCAGCCCAGCGACGGGGCTGTGCTGGCGGCACACTGCTTGGTGGCCTTGCGTTGCCGGCCTTGGTGGGAGTACATTTTGGGCCTCCTCTTGCTTGGCCGTTTTAGTGTTTATTCAAAGTCTCAAGCCTCTGCTTCACCAACTCATGGATTAGCTCCTCAAAAATCACATCAAAACCTACAAAACAACGGCTAATCATGTTGGTTAGTATAAAATCACACTTCCATAGAATTTACATGAGAATGTACACACATTGTTGGATAAACAAGGCAAAAAAGCGTGCATTTGAGTATCGATTTGGCATATAAATATACCCTGATCGGCCGCCTCTCTTTTTCTCCTTTTCTAGCCGCCAGCAGTAGCACCTCGAAAACCACCTCAGCAGCGCTCACCCTCCACTCTCTCTCCTCTTTCATTAGCAACCCCATTACTCCCTCCAGTCGTTTCGTCTTAGGAGAAACCAAACAACCGTAGACCAGGATCTCTGATCGTCTCTCGCCGTCCTGGGAAAACCCGGTCGAAAACCACTGCAAAACCGAGTCGCTCAGACGGTTCTCAAACCAAACTCTAGCCGCCTTTGTAAGGCTTCTCCCGTCCTCTCCCCTCTTCGTCTCTCTCCCTGACCAAATCTACCAACAACACCACAGCTTGTCCGGATCTTCGTCTGCTGCTTCCCCTCGCGAGAAACCGCACTTTCCCTCGTTTAGGCGAAATCCATTAATTCCAAAACCAGTCCCCTTTTTCCTATTCTACCACCCTCGCCTCTCTTAGCATCGTTATTTTTCCCAGTGTCCAGCCCTTTGTTGGAAGCAACCAGATCCACGGGTAAAAAAGAACGTGAATCTACGAGTGTTATTTTCGATTTAATATTTGTGAAAATGAATGTTTGATTTCGAGGTTATTCTCTCTTATTTATTTGCTTCTCACCTATTTAAAATTATCATATGTGAAGGCCTAATAAATTTTATGAATTTATGATATTCTAATAAAATTAGTTGTTGTTTTGGATCGTGAGTCTCATTGATATGTGTATTGAGCCTCGAATTTATGCAATCCCTTTTGAATCAGCATGCTTAATTGTGTATTATCTTCTTTTCCTCCTCAAAATTGATTCGTAATAAGCTTTGAATTATTTGTTGGCATAAGCCCTTTACGCATGATGGTTATATTCCTTTCTTTCTGATTTATAAATGGCGCCCCTATGTTAGTACCCGAGAATATTACCTTTACTTTGAAAATGCCTTATATGTTAATACGGAATATTTTATCTCATGAACAAAATCATATGATGACATCTATACTAAGCGGTGAAATTAATTTTTTCTTTTCTCTTGCTTATAAAAGAAAATCTTCTATAGTCATCTTTTCTTTTGTCAGTCAATACTCTTCTATTCTTGAAATTTGATATCCCAATCGGGTTACTTCCTAATTGTAAGGACATTTTAGTACTTGACTATCTATTGCGGTTCAATATGTTTGAATTGTTTTATTCTTTGCTCTATATAGGAACGCTTGGTGATTTCAAATGCTCCTCCCATTAAACCTTGAATAATTAGTCCTTGTGAGTATAATCAGTAATAACGCACTACGTATAGTAATTCCAGGAGCCGGCTAAGTTAGTTACTTATTTTGGCAAAATCTTGGTGATTTCATGCTAAATTGATTCTGCATTACTGTTCATGAAAAATCTTGTGATTTATTCCTTCCTTTAATTATTGAATAATTATGTGACGGCTACGATATTTATTTATATATGGTAAGCGCGGTTGTTTTACCACTCATGTATTTTGGAAGTTGTGATATCTAGAATGGTATATGGTTAATTTATATATTCCCTTCAATTATGTGACAACTTTAACATTTTATTCATTTTGTTGATTTAGACATAATTGAGTTTAATTGTACTAATTATGGTATATATATATATATATATATATATATATATGTTTACATATAACATGTTTTTTAGAAGAAATCCGTGTGATTGAGGATTTTCCTCAATCTTCTATTCTCGACTAATTGGATCTGCTATATAAAATTGACCTCCTTTCTAGGGGGTAGAGAGAGGCGATCTCTTCTTTAGAAAGGCAATTTTATTTTTTTAACATTCAAATATTGTTACCTTTATCAACAGCATAAGTACCGAAATTTGCTTTCATTCTAAGCATTTTCTTTGCTCTCAGCTCCTCTATTTGAATTCTCACGGCTCCTTTATCCACCATCAACACAAAAGCCTTTGCTCGAGGATTCCTTGAGATTTACGTGACATTGATGTGTTGAGACTTAATACTAATCAAGGCGTTTTGTTGCATTATTAATTCGTTATTTTCCTTTTAACTTTGCATTATTTGGTTAATTTTTTACCTTTACAAGATTGTCATTTACCTTGTTAGTCTCTTCGATTGCTTTTTTATTGTGACTAGATGTTTAATATGCTCTTTAACATGATCCTACTAAATTGACGATTATTTAGTTAAGGATATGAGATTATTGTTGCGTGTCTTTTGTTATACTAACCTTTAAGCAGATACCATCTTATTCGGCATTCATCGGAGAGTCACGGGACGAAAGAAGGATCACAGGAAATTATTGTAATGTTATTTATTGTCATGTGTCGTAGTTATTTATTTTATTTTTTTTATTTTTTTTATTTTTTTTATTTTTTTTATATATATTAAATGTGTTTGGTAAATATTGAAAGTGGTTAAAAGTTAAATGCTTATATAATAAAATCAATTATTTGTATCTGTTAGATATCATGTCTATAGGGATATTAATATTTGAAAGCATTCCTATGATTCTTCTTCAACTCCACTTGAAATCGTGCTTATAGGAATAATGCGCGCAATCGTCTTCACTAAGAAACCATCTTTAAATATAGAAATACTAGATATTGTATTTTGTTTAATAATTGTCGAACAATAAATCAAAATATAGTTACCTATTTGATGTTTATCCAATAATTTTGATAGCATGTTTATAGGAAACTAATAAATCTACAGCCTCCATGATTCATAATTTTTGTTGTACGTATGCATTAGAGATCATGACTATGAGGTTCATTAATTCAAATATCACGCATATATTGGTATACTTAGATTTTGTCTATAAGGGGAATATATTTTAGCGATATATCGGTCTTATAATAGAAATCATGACTAAGGGTTAAAATAATATAAAAGCATGTCTTGTTTATAAACATGAGAATAGATAATAAGCCGTCATGTTTGTAGGATTAAGTCAATTATAAGTCATTGAATTGTTGTCAATATTGCCTCATGCCTATGCTTAATTAACTACTTGTCACTAGAGAACTTTGTCTATAAGGATTTATTTTCTACATGCTAATATGGTTAGTTTGGGAAAAATCATAAATATGGCTTTCACTATTAGATATGACGCACCTATGTTAGTTGTTTGAGCTTTGTTCGATCATTGCATTAGATATCATGCTCATAGGATCCATCATAATAATTATCTTGCCTATAGGAATTTATATAGAGGGTTTATATGGAGCTTTTGCATGCCGTTGTGATTCTATGACCTTTACTACTGTTTTTTGACTTCACCTTTAATATGACTAGATTTTTAGATCTCCCGAAAAATCCAAAATAGTTGTCCAACGCCTCTTGGACATTAAGATTGGGACGAACAGTCAAAGGGCGTTAGTTTCCTTCACCTAGAGCATTTAGGACTAACAATTAATTAATTAAGTGGGTGAACTGGAAATGATAGTATGTGCTCATTGAATAATACGAGCAATGCGAATGATTGCTAAGTATTATTTAAGTTGCACGAGGTGATCCATTAGGTTAAAATAACCCTCCTCTAAATGTAGAACTATGTTCGGCTTGATTCCCTTTAGGAATCGTGATCTCACCGAGTTCGACTATACTTAATAAATATTTATTTGGTTGCATTTTGTGTGGAATTTTATAATTGATACTTCATTCTTTTATGCGTTATATTATTTTTATTATTTTATTTGCAATATTTATTGTATATTTGTGAAAAAATAAGTATCTTTAAAATTCGTTCTTTGTCTTGATCTCTTTCTTCTCAAGCTTGTCTATAATATTTTATTTCGCCTGCTCGATCTAGTTAAAATTGTAGCGATATAAGTTAAAATCAATCATTATTCTCGCTTAGTTAATTTTCCCACATGTTAATGGATGCGGCTAGGTAACATATATAACTAAGCAGACTTTTATCTTAGGACGGTGCCCTAGCAGCTTTTTATCAAATGGAATTAGTAGAGACTCTTCTTTCACAATAAACCCTTAAAAGCCGTCACATGTTGTATTCCTCTTTTGCGAAAAATGTTTGTGAGGAAACCATTCACGATGAAAGAGATTCATTAAACCTTTTATTTAAAGTTACTTATATGATTTGCATACTTTTCATTCAAGTATTTTCTTTGTTACCTACCGTGCTATTCTAACTACAAAAAGTGATTTCGTTGATGAAATAAATGATATGTTAATCACTCAATTTTCAACTATTGAAAAAATGTATCTAGCTACCGATGAACATAGATCCAAGATCAAAGTGAATATGAAGATTTGTTGCACACTTTAAATCCTGTGGTCTACCTTACAAATTAACCTTAAAAAGATATTGTCAATTAGTATTGTTAGAAATTTAAAATCCTTTTGAAGGTTTATGCAATGGAACACGTTTAATATGTAATGATTTGAGATCACATATTATTAGTTCTACTATATCTAGTGGAGATTTTAAACATACACATGTATTCATTCCACAAATACCACTATTAACATCGCAAGACGAAAAATTACCTCTTCCATTTAAAAGAACACAATTTTCAATATGATTATGATTTGCAATGACAATAAATTAGGCTCGGAGTCAAACCTTAGATTTTGTTGGTATTTGCCATTGAACTTTATTTTCTCTCACGGGCAATTGTATTTGCTTTGTCAAGAGAAAAAAGTTTCAAATATGTAAATATTAATTAGACCTCCCACTATGGATAGCGGTGATGATCAATCTACATATAATATTGTTTATGATGAGGTATTGAAAAGTTTTTCTTGAAATTGTATTATACTTTTTGCGGAGTAAATCTAATATTCAAATTTATTTAGCTTCATATTTTCTTCCTTACCACCATTCTTACTTTCTTCATAATTTGATTAATTTTTATATTTATATTTCGGTTTCATATTTAAATTAGCTGGATATGGCGGATAGACGTAATATTAACAAGATTACTTCATTTCTACAGAAGAATGGACTTGTAAAGTTCAAATAATAGAATAAAAGGTTATCCCACAGAAGCAATAAAGAAAAAACCAAAGATATCGGCTCATGATACAAGGATGAAGGTATCTATCATTTTAATTGACAAATATATCCATATTATTAGTTCCAATCTATTTGTGCATTTGTTTGGTCGATTAATATATATCTCTATAACGATCGAATCAACAAATGTTGGTTATAATTTTGTTTAATTTTGAATATGATTTATTTCCTCTAATCCATACTTAAAAAAATTGACATTCAAATAAACAACAACATTTTTTTGTCTTATTATTTTATATCATTTATGTTTTTGAATATGTTAATTTAAAATATTTAAAAACACACAAATAAATTTTTTTAACAAATTTTAAAATTTAATAATTGATTTAATTGTTCATAAAATACTATATACGAGAGCTGCGAGAAATACTACAATGTCAACATCCATTCTCTTATTCCTAAGATTTTAATTTATATATATTTGTTTGAGTGTGTAAATTTATTTTTCTCTCTTTTTCTTTTTTGAATTGCAAATCTATATTTTCACTATTCAAATATCTTAGAATATGCTTGACAGAGATAACTCTATATTTATAATTTAGATAAACTAATTGATGTTCGCAACTGGCTTCTAAACTTTTTGGTATCAAAATGTTTTGTTTTGATTAATATTAAATATATAATATTGATTGCTAAAAATTCTAACTTTATTCCTTTTCTTATAGGAAACTCAGAGTCAGTCATTATGTTTGACACGAGATATTACACATTATATGAAGATATGTTCGTTCCTTTCAAACATATTTGGTATCGGTGGCAAATGTCAAAGAGAATCACCAAGAAATATGGAAATTCTATTCATGACTTTACTTGGGTAATCTATAGAAGCACAATTGTTGAACAATTAGAAATGGTTACACCTCCCGAACATCGTTGTTGCCACCTGACACGACTAAGCTGTTGCATCATTTGACAACTTTGATTATCAAGTTGCAAAGGTCCCGAATTGGGTATCTACTAATATAAAATCATGTTATATTTACCACATATATATAACTCATTTATCATAGTTTTAACTTACTATGATTGTTTATTTACTACAGAATGTTCTTGCCATCGTCACAAATGGCGAGTCCTTCATCCTTATGCCTCAAATGGAAATAGAATTCAAGAGTTTATCATAAATGGATCAACGGTAAGTACAATTCTACCTTTAACTTGAAAGCGAAATTAAAAATGTTGCGAAAACAAAATGCCATTTGTCTAGCTGGAAGGTTTTGCTAATAAAAAAATTGTCTAAACATATTAGTTGTAAACTTCATGAGATAATTGATATCTCTTGTTTATTAATCTCTGATTAGTTCAAAATTAAAATAATAAAAAGAGGGCGCTGCTAGATATGATTCACTATTAATGTATTTAAAAACTTGTACTGCTTGAGTCCTTTTTCTCTTCATACCTTCGCATGTTTCATTTACATTTCGGTATGATAAAATGATATTATAATTTTACGTAAGACCAAAACTATTACAATGCTAAACATCTTTATTAATATTTACACAGGAAAAAATAACAAATTAACTTTTGGAAAGAATTCATTGATCGCTACGGGAATAAACTTTTCACCCATCTAAAACAGTTACAAGAGTTCCCGGTGATTCTTTCCAAAAGTGGGCAAGCCAAAATCTTTCTTTTGTAAAGCACACACATTTGCAATTCTTTCTTTCACAACATATAATAATCTAATTAATGCCAATTTTTTAACTACATGCAGGATTTACGAATAGGTTTGGTACAACAATTCATATCAATCCCCTGTGTTGATGTACAAATATTTTAATCTTATGTTGATTTAAAGTGAGCTAATACATAGTATGACTATTGACCTTGAGGTTAGGTTTCTTGATTGTACCAATTCAACGTAAATTATTATTACTTCCGGCACCTAACTTTTTTAAAACCTATCTAAGACACAACTTTTACAATATAATATACCGTGCATTATACACACAAAATCAATATATTTTACCTTTAAAAAAATTATTTCACCAATATTTTTTGAAAATTAATTATTTATTACTTGATTTAAATGCATCAACACTATTTTATTGAAGATTTCAACATTGTGGACAGAAAAATTTAAAAATCTAATTAGATCTTTCTATTTTGGGGTTATTGAAGCTTGAATTTGATCTGCATAGGTTTTATGATTGCCTTCAAATCTAAATAATATAATAACTATGTAGTTCGGTTTAAATTCTTCTCTGTTTTTCTTTTCATCCGTATATAATCTTAACCTATGCATCTCATCTCATTTTAAAGAAGCCACGATTTTCACCCATTGTAACTATAGACATATACAGCGAACTTAATATCTATCGTTTAGACTACCTAATTTATCGATTATGACACACTCCAATCTTCCTTCTTTCCTGTTACATTGTGATCTATGAATTGATTTTCTTCTTTATATCGGTCTTTGTCTTTGTCTAGGAACACTAATACCATTATAAAGCCTCGAAAATCAAAAAAACCTTTATCAACCAACTTCGTATTAGATAGTATTTCTTTTAATTAACTACTCACATTAATTTTGTCACCTAAAGTACTTCTTGGTAACTAACGGTTTCATTCCATGAATAATATGTTGCATCTATGTCCTTTTCTTTTGTAGAAATATTTTTGCGTATTTCTCTTTTGGTTTATGCTTTGTTATATCGGGTATGAGAGATTGGAGGAGGCTAAACGTCAATGTTTATTAATTTAGGTTGGCTTGAGTAAATCTTATGACATTTTCTAACTAAAATATTTTCCATTTCCTCTTATTTTCGGAAATAAGCATTGAGTGTGGGAGAGATTCGGAGGAGTTCTCTTATTTTCTATTTTGTAATTGAAGTATCTTTTTTTCTCACTATTAGTAAGATCGATGAAAATCGGGAATAGCCTAGGCGCTACTTCGTACACATGGCTTAACCCCGATTATTTATTTTTGAAACTTTTTTACACCTATTTTTGGTTGATATCATACTTGTAGGCAATAGTATTCATACATCTTTTCCATCTTTCTTGTGAAGAAATTGAATGCATTATACATGATTTCTTGATTATTCGGAGTTTGACTCACATAATATTGCTTCTCCTTTGAAAGTATTGAACTAGAATATCCAGGAAGAAAGAAGTGGGAGCTTGTGTGATATAAGGAACCAATTGGGATTTAACAACAACTCTAGGTGATTGTTGAATTCTAATACCTCCATTCTCTCCTTGATAGATTTGTACAAGATTTTCTTATAGCACCTATCAATTTATTGTTAATAGCTACAGATATTCACTATGAATGGACTATTTAGATTTTTCCTGCTCTCCCAGAATCGCCCAGTTTTCAACTTTTCGGAAATATCTTAGGCGATGAATCAATAGTTATTATTTTTATTTCTTTACTACCTTTAGTAGTTTCTCTATCTGTTATGCTAAAATAATTACAAAACTTATAGTTTCATCGCATGAGACTCAAACCCTCTTTTGGAATATGTTTTTTTTTTTTTAAATTATCTTTTCTTTTACACAACATATTCATTGATATCTTCTACCAATCATTTTATTTATTTCATGACCTCTCCCTATTATACTTAAATCTAGAGAATTTAAACAACATATCATTTATTTATAAATACTCATTGCTATCATTCTATTGAACCTTATGCCAATTTGAAGTTACTATTCGAGACAGTACTGGTTCCACAATGGCAACAATGTCAGAACAAATTAGAGAACAATTATTGCTCTACATTTGCAGCGAAATTTATAATATACAATGTCAAGGTAAACTACTCAAACCACTGTTCTAACACTTAAAAAATTGCTGCATTTTATCTTGTTTTAAAAAATATAAGAATCCAACAATATTAAATTTTTTGTTATATATAATTAGCACTTTTGGCACTTTCAGAAACAATGGTTACCTCTCACAACCATACAAAATAAGCTGTTGGGAAAGATATTTAATATCCAAATGAAGAAGTTATATGCTTTCTCGATTCACAGTACCTGTAACAAAATAATTTAAACACATCCACGATTTGCTTCGCTTTATCTTCTCAATTAAGTCTGCCAATATTCAAAATAATATCCTCTTTAAATCCTTTCTTGCGATATTATCTCATGCAAGCACCATTTCTTTTTTTCTATTTTGTCGATATTCTAATTATCTATACTGTTTTCAGTTTCTTATTAGATTCTTGAAGATGACCTTTTACTTAAAAATGCCATTGAGGTATAAAATCAGAGTGTCTACAGCACTCTGAATTTATATGCACATATTTTTTAAAATAATAGGAGGCTGAAATAAGTGGGCAACAGACCATGGACGAGTGATAGCATGTGTCAAAAGTTGTCCTCTCCGTTAGAATTAATGAAGGTAATTTTAATTGGAATGACAAAATTTTACTTTCAAAAAGTAGGTAATAAAGCTCACCCAATCGCCGCAAGAAAGCATGAGATGATCAGCTCCATAGCTTTGATTTCAGAATGAATATTTTATTGATATAACTCACACATAATCAGACACGGACTGTTTAAGATGTGCAAGACACCCATTAGTTTGTAATTGAAGTACTAATAACATTAACTTGCACCTTGCTTCTTTTTAAAAAAAAAAATTAAAAACTCAATGTATACTGATGATTCATACAGTCCATCCCATCTATTTTAGCATCGAGGCTTACTATCCCACCTATTTCTCTGTTTGTGAACTTTATTCTTAAAAAGTTTACAATATAATATTAGGTGGTATCTTGCAAAACGTTTACATTCTCATTTGTATGTATTGAAATGTTTCTTACAATCTCTTCTCACCTCCTATATCTTTTTCCCACAGAAACTTTTGTCAAATGTTGTACATGCGAAGAAACAAAATGGAAAACAAAAGTTGCACCGTCATTTCAAAGATAAATGATGCAAATAATGTATAGCAACTAAATATGCCAGGTAAATAATGCAATCATAATGTAATATATATATATATATCACATGTTTAGCTCACAAAAACTTTTAAAAAGCACTTCAGTATTATAAAAAAATACAAGAAAAGACTTTATAAATGATCACATAAAAAATTACTAAAATAATTAATAATAACAACACATATCAATCTTAATGGAAGATATGCCTAATTCCGCATTACTCCAAAGTACTTCAATTGTTGTTCAAATACTATGCACTTCTTCTTTACTTCAATTGGTGAACAGATTCAATTCTGCCTTCTACTGAGTGAAATTAATCATCATACTCCTCCGTTTAAAATAATTAGTATTTAGTTTTATTTTATTTTAAAATAAGTGATATTTCATATTATCAAAAAGATATTAGTGATATTCTTCCAATTTCACTTTTATTTAAATGACGAGAGTTTTAAATTACGTAAGTTAATAAAAATAAATTTTATTTTTTAAAATTAATAATTTCTTAAGGGAGTGTGCTTAAGCTAAAAATTTAAAAGGGTAGAGTATAAGAAAGAAAGAAAAAAATTAAAAATACCTCCGGCTCCACTAACATAAAATTTTGTATACGTCTCCTCTTCTATTGCGTGCACATTTATAACATATTCTCCATTAAATGCTTAAAATAAATGGTGTTTTAGTCTTTTTATTTTATTTCAAAATAATTGGTGTTTTACATAATCAAGAAGACATTAATGATGTTTGTTTACACCAGTAAGTTCTTAACACTTAGTTGGCCTATTCGCATGTTGGTTAGGTTTTAGATATATACGTGCGAGAAAAGAGACTAGGGCGACCGGACAAAGCGCCAAGTCGGAGCGCCGCAAGGCAAATGCGACTTATAAATCGCATTCGACAAATGCAACCCAAGAGGCCCAAGTATATAAGGCTCCCACTTCGTTTTAAATCATTTTCCCTTCGTATAATTTCCAGTAAACGAACAGACGAGGAGGGGAACGAAGGATTTGATTAAATTTCCGCCCGTTTACTTAGTCAGCGGTCAAACTCGAATTAACCCGGGTAGCGAAGTATAAAGCTGCAGGAGCATTCCTACGGAGTTAGTTTCGCGAAATTCAGCCGGCGAATCGTCGTCACGCCGAGCTAAAGTAGCTGGAATTGCTCCAAACTAGTGTTAATATACTACCGACATTAAAGTTGAGTATTTCTCCCTTCTAGACCCAGAAATAGCGAGTTTTCGGCCGTTCTTCGATATGTCGAAGAATAGGCAATAGGTATAGCCATAATATGGTGTCTTTCCAAATAATAGTAAATTAATTCTTTCTTTCGTGAATATGAATACGGTTGGGAGAAATAGTTGAATCTTGTAGAGGAGCTGCATCTAGTTAATCAGAAAGTCGGTAGTTGAGGTATGTAAAGCCATTTCCTTCGGCAAGCTAGTAGTTCCGGTATAGAAAAATAGTACAAATTCAGTAGAATGTTTCAATAGTTGTGCTTAGTGATGAGTTCGGTAAGCATGCTAGAATTATTATTCGGTGTTCGACATGAAACTCGGTAAATAGTATAATTCCTACTTGAGAATATTCCATAAATATTATTTATCTTCGGTATATCTCGGCATGATTCGGCATATTTCGGTATCGGATTCGGTATATTTCGTATGAGATTGAGAATAGAATACTAGAATATAAATATTATTATGAGATTCGGTATATAACGGTTGTACTATACGTAGGCAGCAGTTGTTCTGTGTTGGGCACCCTTGAGCTTCCTTGACCGCCCCGGGGTTAGCCATTTGTGTCGACTCGCTTGCGGAGGGTAGCATACGTCGCTCTACGGGTGGCATGTCGTCACTTAGGCGGACAAAGATGGGATGCGAGATTTCCCACGGACAAGGCAGTCGGCACTATACCACACCCCCTGTCGAGCGCTTGCGCTTGGGGGTACAAATTATAGTTTCGGATTTCGATTTTAGATTTTAGATTTTAGATTTCGAGTCCTCAGGACTCGGATACAGTATAGTCGGGGAGCCCGGTGACCCGAGTTGCATGCCAGTAGATTGGATGCTCATAGTTACTAGGTTTATGGTATAACTTTGGGTAGGGTATATAGATTGTATGTTGGTTGGTACCATTCGGCTTTTGGGGGTTGGTAAGGTTCTTATATGTTGTGTTAGTTATTAATAGAATATAAGTAGGCCGCCGTATTTATCGGTATGACTCTTACTCTCTTCGGTAAAGTTACGCTCTTTTGATCAGTCTCGGCCAGTCTCCTATTACTTTATCTATAGTGATGTGTGTTTGCTTTGGTTATTTTCGGTTATTGCTTTGCATACCGGTACCAGTGGTCTTGACGCCCACTAGGTATTTGCATTACTTACTGCATGTATAGGCGGTAGATCCTGTAGTTAAACGTGCGAGTCTTGACTCTATCGTAGGAGCTTGACGGCTAAAAAGTTTACTTCCTTTGTTTACATGCAGTATGGGTAGGCCGGGGCCTCCAACCATCTTATTATTCTTAGAGGCTTACGGATTGGCATTCCTGTGGTTAGGTTTGCCGTCGTGTGGGTCCGTCTGCGTATGTTTTTAATACGCATGTGATGGCCGTGTAGAGGCCTTGTTCGATTGTCGGTTAGTGACCTTGTCGGTCACGAATCGGTTAGCACTTGATCCTGCTTTTGTTGATAACTAGTCAACATGGTGGCCTTGTCGGCCGGCATAGGTTCCTTGTTGGTTTTACGGGTATTTGTTATATTCCTACAAGTGGCTATAGGCCTTGTCGGTAGGGCTGGCTAGTTATATAGCAGATTGTTTTATAAATCTAGAATTAGAGCCGGCCACGGCACCGAAGTGCTTAGGCTCGGTAGTCAGTCCGGAGTCTAGTAGGGCACCGGGTGCTAGTGTGCACTCCACGGCGGGCGTGACAAACTTGGTATCGGGGGAGTCGTATCAGGGATTACGCAGGCGCTAAGTAGAGTCTTTTCTATGGATGTGTTGTGCTGCATGCCATAGGCGAGGAGAGGCTGGAAAGGCATGATAGGATGGTTACTCTTTCTTCACATTCGATCATGTCATAGAGCGTGCAGTATAGGGTTGAGTCCTAAAGCTTACTATACTCTTTGTTTACGAGATAAAATGTCGATTAGCGACATCCTGTCGCGGGCCGAAGGTGGATACGGCGGCGGGATGCCGGTCTCGGTGGAATGGCCGTCGAGGGTGATACGGAGGCATCATCAGGCCTTCTCGACGATCTCCACCCCGTGCAGTGCTGGACTGACACCACCTCAAGCGGTTCCTATGCCTACACCATGACCGAGAGGTCGGGAGTGCAAATAGTTATGTTAGCGCAAATGAAGGCTACTCGGCGCGGTGAATTCCATCTACAAGCTGAGTTATCAAGTGGGCACAGTAGTTCAAGGTTAGAATTCACAGCCTTAGGTCCCCACGTGATTCGTAGGGTGGATCGGGCCAGTACCCCCAAGACTTCCTAGATCATATGTAAGTTTTCCGGGTAATGCATGTTACATCTCACAGTCGGTTGAATTGCCGAGTATTCCAAGCTATGGATATTGTTGTGTTGTGGTGTGAGAGTTGGGAAAGGTCTCGAGGAGAGATGTTGCCCTGGGCACAGTCCCGACTTTTCATAAGAAGCTCCTAGACCATTACATACCCTGAAGATCAAGCTTAGAGCCCGGATGGACGAGTTTTTACACAGGCGAGAGGGCGATGAGTGTTCGAGAATACGCCCTGCGGTTGATTCTTTGGCCCGCTATGCTCGACGCTGTAGAACACCATGCCATCCGAGTCCATCGGTTTATTATG
Organism: Datura stramonium; assembly: GCA_018107945.1. Classification (NCBI taxonomy): domain Eukaryota; kingdom Viridiplantae; phylum Streptophyta; class Magnoliopsida; order Solanales; family Solanaceae; genus Datura; species Datura stramonium. The sequence continues at coordinate 39,230 of JACEIK010009121.1, forward strand.
AAATTTGAACTTTGAGTATATTGAGGCTTGTATAACGGCTACTTTGCGAGAAAGATATGGATATTGCTCGAGTACGGGCTTTTGTTCGGACTATTGAGGGCCTCGGACGGCAACGGGATGGGCGAGATGAACAAGTTAGCAAATGCGCCGCGAGCGGTCGAGGATGAGTTACGGGCCACGGTTGTCGGATAGGCCACCTAGACCCCCACCTCAATCACGGCGCGGGGTAGCCCCGGTCAGCAGGGACGGTCGAGTCGGCGGAAGTTCTCGAACGTGAGATTCATGACAGGAGAGTAGAGCGGAAACGAGGTATACACCACCACTTTGCCACTATTTGTAGCGACGCCCTCTTGGAGCTTGCGGATATGGCTCACGCGGGGTGTTATATATGTGGGCGGGAGGGTCGTATGATGACTGATTGTCCCGGCCCGGGAGTCCAAGGTGGCCAGGGATGAACGGGACGGGGCATCGGTAGAGTCGCGAGCTCCGGCCCGGCCGGGCGAGGCCCTCGGTTTCGGCGGGCGAGATCGGGGCCTCTAGTTCGGAGTGCGGGCCTGGCCAGTACTATGCATTACCGAGGAGACGGGATTGGTGTCTCCGAGATGTTGTGGCAATTATGTTGACTATTTTCTCTCACCACCTTATGTATTAATCGTCCAGGGATCTACCTTGTCCTATGTTACCGTATTAGTGGATCGAAAGTTGATATTGTACAGGAATTTCTTGGCAGCCCTTTTTCGGTGTCCTTTATCGGTGACTCTATAATAGCCGAAGGGTTTGAGGGTGTAAAGTAAGAGGTTGCTAGCCATGAACCCTGGCCAGGTTTGGTAGAGTTAGAAATGGTTGATTTTGACGCCATTATGGGTATGGATTGGTTAGCTCCATGCTATGCCAATGTAGAATCTTGGACAGGCAGTCCAGATTCCACTTTTAGGGAGGCGATGCGAGTGGAAGGGCGGTACGGCTTAGCCCAAAAGGTAGGTTTATTTCCTATCTTCGGGGCGAGAAAGTTGATAGCCAAGGGTGCATTTACCATGTCCAAAGTTCGGGATGTTCGAGGTAGAGCCTCAGGCTCTAAGTACCGTTCCGGTGGTGAATGAATTTCCGTGTATTTCCGGATAAGGTTACATGGTATTCCCCATAAAGGGAAATAGACTTTGCAATTGATTATTGCGGTCACTCGGCCCATGCTCCAATTCCCCACTTATCGCATGGCTCCTATTTGAACTCGAGAGAACTAAAGGACGGTAGAAGGATTTGTTAGACAAAAGGGCTTTATCGAGTAGATTACTTCACCTTGGGGTCGCCAATTTTGTTTGTGAGAAGAAGGATGGTTCCCTCACTTTGTGTGTATAGACTATCGGCAACTAAACAAAGTCACAGTCAAGAATAAGTATCGCTTCCCAGAATAGATGATTTATTTGATCGATTCTGAGGGAGCGAGATATTTCTCCAGTGACTTAAGGTTCGGATATCATCGGAGTTAGGGTTCGTGAAAGGGACATTCCAATCTGCCTTGAGCGAGATACGGCCATTTGAATTCTTAGTCATGTCCTTTAGGGCGATGAATGCTCCGGCTATGTTTATGGACTGATGAACTGGTATTTTGGACCATACACAGACTTTGTTGCATTGATAGTGTTTTATTGGCCCGATATTACAGTGTATTCTACCGCTGAAATGGACCACTAGGATCATTTGCGGGCCATTGATCAGGATTCTCAAGGCCGTCAGAAATTATATGTCAAGTTCTTTAAATGTGAATTTTAGGTAGATTAGGTAGCCTTTTTAGTCATATCATGTCGGATCTTTGGTATACGGTAGATACACGGAAGATAGAAGTAGTAAAATCATGACGAGACCTACCACTCAGGCCCAGAGTCACGCGGTTTCTTAGGGTTAGCTACTACGAAGGTTTGTTGAAGGATTTTCCACCTTCGCAGCACATAAACCTAAGCGGCGCGAGCGACAAAATTTAGTGGGCGAGGCATGTGGTAAAGCTTCCCGGGAATTGAAAGACGAGTTAACATCGCTCAGTGTGTTAGCATTGCGGAAAGTACGGAAAGGTTATGAAGTTTATTGTGACTCTTCGGGTGTTGGGTTAGGATGTGTGTTGATGCGGAATGGGAAGGTAATTATGCTTCCGGGCAGCTGCAGAAACATGAAAAGAACTATCCTACCCATGACTTTGGAATTGCGCATGATGATTCACGCCTTAAAGATAGAGACATTACTTGTATGGCATCCACGTGGATATTTTCACTTGATCATAAGAGCACATAGTATATCTTCACCCAGAAAGAGTTGAATTTGCGACGGCGTCGGCTGGTTAGGCGCGAAAGACTATGATGAATATTCTGTATCACAGGGAGAGCTAATGTGAGTGGCAGATGCCCATGGCCCAGTAAATCTATGGGAAGCTGGCACTTACGGGTGAACATGGGAATTATGGGAATTGCACCCCGGTGTAATTTAGCCATTCGTGGCGAAACGAGAGGACAACGGTGGTAATCCCGAGAACAACTGCTGATTGTATGCGTCTTTAGTACGTGAGACTGAGAATGGCAATGTGAATCCTAGCCTGGTTCATCTTAAAAACGAGTACCGACGAGGAGGAAGTGTGATTTTGATGGCAGAGGATGGGGTATTGCGATATAAGGTCTCCCTTTGTGTTCTAGGCGTTGCGAGGCTTAGCCAGCAGTTATGGGCGAGGTACATTATGCGTTATTCTGCCACGGGTTCGACGAAAATGCACCCACGATATAAAAGAAATCTGGTGGCCGGGAATGAAGAAGGGGATAACGGGAATTCATAGCTCGGTGTCCCAAGCGCCAGTGGTAAAAGGCGAACATCAAAAGCTAGGCGGGCCCAGCTCGGGATATAGTTGTGACTCTATGGAAATGGGAAGCGGTAAATATATGGATTTTGTAGCGAGGATTACCCTTTTGAGCGTAGATATGATTCGATCGGGGGTGATGGTTGACAGGACTAACAAAATCGCTCATTTTCACGGTAGGGCTTCCAACACCCGCGAAGATTATCTTTGAGTTGTATGTCGAAGTAGTCGGTGCATGGTGTTCGGTGTCCATTATCTCGACGAGGGCGTAGTTGTGCTAAATTCGGCAATCATTTAGGAAAAGCAGGGATGCGAGTTAGCTTTGAGCACAACTTATTCATCCTCGGACAAATGGGCAGAAGAACGCACCATTTAAGCGCTCGGAGATATGTTGTGAACATGTGTGTTGGATTTCGGAGGTAGGTAGGATGAACATTTACCTCATTGGTCGAGTCTATAATAACGAGTTACCATTGACTATTAGGATGGTGAGGCATTATATGGGCAAAGTGCGAGATCTCTAGTTGGTTGGTTTGAGGTAGGAGAATCGACGTGATTGGGCCGAGATATCATTAAATGGTCAGAGGAAAAAGTAAGGCATCGAGAACGTTTCTTGGCCACAACAGCGCGGAAATCTTATCTTGACGTGCGGCGAAACTGGAATTTAATGTGGGTGAATGGGTGTTTCAAAAAGTTTCACCAATGAAGGGTGTAATGAGATTTGGCAAGAAAGCTGACTCGGGGTTGTTAGGTCTTATCGGATTCGCCAGAAGAATAGACCAAGTGGCATATGAGTTAGACTTACCTCCCAGGAAGTTAGAATCGTACACCGATTTTCCATGTATCAATGTAAGAAAGTGCACAGAATCCCTCTAGAATTGTCCAGTCAGATGTTGGAGTTACGGAGGTTGTCATGAAGAAGTTCAATAGCCATACTAGGCGAGTAGATCATGATTAAGAACTAAAGATATTATACATCCAAAGTATTATCAAGTAGTAACGAGCCCAGGAGGAAGTATTTGGGAAGAAAGAAGAAGATATGAAAACCGAGATACCCTCGTTATTTCGGACTTAGTTAGTCGGAGGAATGTTTGATATTGTTGTCTTATGAGTTGCTTTATATTCATGTGTATAAGTTAGTTGTTGACTTTAGTTTATTATGTAATTAGGATCTTTATAGTATTATATGGAGTACACATTATTGGACTTTTCTTAGTTTTAAGATTTTTGAGATAGTCCATATTACGGGAAAACTCTTTCCGAAATTTTTCAGGAAAAGGTAGAGCAAGTTCGTTGCAATGACGGAAGTTATTGGAGAGTTTTCTGAAATCGAAAATATTAAGAGTTACGTTTTTTGAAGACATTTATTAGGGATAATTGGGTAAAAATATATATTTTTTCTAAGAATAAATAGTTTTCTTAAAAGGATATGCATAAGCCCAAAGCATCGGCTTATTTAAAAAGCGGATCGAGTAAGTTATGGAACCGACAATATTCATTTAAGAATACAAGAAAAGGACAACAAGTGGTAGATTAAGATTTTCCCATGTCCATAAGAAAAGGTAGTCATAAATGACCGTTGAAATAAATGGGGCATCAATAGAAAAAGAAGAAAAGTGGGAAGATACATTCACTTGAACAGGCAACTTGGAGTTGGAAATTGATTAACTAATTAGTGAAGGAAGCAAAAACGACGGCTCTCTTCACATACGCAATCACCAAGCAAAACAATTATTCTCCTACTTTTTCTTCCTTTAATTTAATTTAAAAAAAAAAAAGAATTGGTTGGTGTGAGGCACTTGTCGACTTATATTAATTTTTGATTTCTTAATCATCATTATTTGCTGAGATCATAACACACTCTTGAATTTTGGCAATAACTAGTAGTTATTGTAGAATGAATCTACTCTGAGCTATAGTTTACGTTGAAAGACCCACTCCCTTCTAATTAGGTGTACAGATTCTTCTTTTATTTTTAATTTGTAATTCTTTAGTTGTGAGCTGTGACGTAGTTGCTGTAAAAATAATTCTCTAAACGGTGAAAAAACACATTTGGATTAAGCGAAATATTTTCGATCAAAGTTTATAATGGGATGGTACTATCTCATTTGTGCATTAGCCGACAACATACTCATTTACTTCTTTTGATCCGTTCTATAATTTTTCTGTTGGTTTCTCGCCTCGAATTGAGATTCTTTCTTCTCATTCAGATTTTTCACCTAGATGACATCCCGAAATGTATTTTTTAATGGAATAAGATAAATTGAGTTATAGTAATTAAAATAAAAATATTGGGTAAGAATTAAAGATAATCAATCAAAATCAAGAAAATAACTCATAAAATTTTGATAAACATTTGAACGTTTACCCCTTTCAATCAAATCCTGTAAAGTTGTGGCGCGGCAGGGTGAACTTGCATACCAAGTGAGATGGTCAAAATGATTATTGACCACTTCGTCACTTATGGATAGGAGTCATTAAATACATTTGTTTATATTAAAACTTAAGCACTTATTTGATATGAATAGATTATAATCATTAAGATTTGAATAAAAGTGTATGCTCGTTAAGAAGATATTTTGTGTTGTGATTTTTCATCATCAATCACTGACATACAGCCATGCAACCTTACTTACCACTATTGTTAACCACCATTATCGATCATTGCCAACACAGCCACCAACTATCTACTGTCATCACAACTACCACTACTATTAGTCGCTAATACCTTCATCATTATAATTATATCCATTGGAGCCACTTTGCCACACCATCATCACTTGCACCATTGTGGTGAATCCAGGTGTAGTACTCATGTCGATCAATCAGCAGCTAGTATAACGCCAACTACCACACATTCTTATTTATACAGCCTTTGTATTCTTGCGTAACCAATTAATGCCATGGCATCCACACCTGATGTCAAGCTATTTTCCTCTTTGCAACACCAGCCATCTCCATAACTGCCACATTGCGTTAGCTAACAATACATCACCATCGGCTGCAAAATATCTCCATTCACTAATGAATATAGATGTTTTATTTTTAATCAAATAATAATTTTATTTATTAAATTTATATATTTTTAATATTTTATTAGTTTTTTATATAAATTGCATACTTATTATATTTATTAATAATAAATTATGTACATTTAGATGTAAAAAAAAAAAAAATAGACTTAATCATTCAGGTGTCGGATTTAGAAAATATCTTAATCATTTAGTGTTGAGTCTAGGAAAACATCTTGTCGTTATTATGTGTTCACGTTCAAATTAAATATGCTCTTGTGCAATAGAAAACAAATGAGGCCAGAAATCTTGGTCCTTCTTAGTTGGAGTTTCGAGTTGAACACAGAATATAATGCAAATGCCTTAAGAATGATTTTATTTCCAAAGTGAGGCTTAACGTGTAATTTGAATTAGTCGACTTCAAAATGAATATCATATGTTAGAAAATAAAATTAAAAAAAATAATCTAACCTACACTATCCTATTAGCAAAAGAAAAATCCAATTCACTTTCATGAAATAAGAACTACTTTTTATTTATTTTTTTGCTCTTATATAATGTTGATAATCATATTGAAATTCGATAAAAAATCAAATTCTAGTGGAGCATATCCGATAAACGCACCTACAAAAGAAACAAGCTACTATTAGAAGTGAATTGGAGGGTTCATCAAGTCAAAGAGTCTAACGCCAAGGTGTTCTTTTTTTCTTCTTTTTGGTAGCAAATGAGTTTCAACCATGACCAGGGGCCCCCTTTGTACTCTCTCGTGTAATTTTAGTGTAGTCAATTGTTCCTCCAATGCTTGGGCTTGAGAGACAAAGATATTTGGGGGTCCCCAATAAAACAAAAGAAAGAGGATGGGTTGGAGCTTTATATATCTCCCAAAATTAAATGTGTAATGAAGATTGTAATATAAATATAGAAAAAAGTATTAGTTCAAATTTACCCCTTTCTTTTTACATAAATAAATTTGTCATGGATGATTCTAAATGGTGAATTCATAATCAAACTAATAAACTAAAATCTTGCCAATTGTTCGAAGTAAAAATAGTATTCATTATTCATTTTTTGGTCTTATTTTTTCTCAGCAAAGTTTTAAATTTTACAACTGAATACGTAATTCTATACTGATTTCTATTAATATTTGAATTCGGAATACAATTTAATGAGATAAATTGAGACACCCAATTCAGTGGCATACACTTTTATATTCGGATTTTGATTATACTAGCAAAGAGAAAAGAGCAAATTATTTGAATCGACAATTTATCATAGATCTGAAATTAAATTGAAGTTAAAAAAACACATATTGATTAATTATATTAAGCATAAAATTTATGTTAAAGACACATATTATACATTTTATCGCTTTAGCATACACAGTGCGGTAGGTATTATTTAATAAATCTCTTTCAGACAGATGTCACATTCAAAAGAGTCAATGAAGTATTAAGAATATATGTTTGGTTTAGATTCCTTGTGAAGATTTCATTTATCTTTGATGGATGCGACAGAATTATTCTTCTTCTTTTTTCTTTCTTTAGGATGAACTTTTAAGAGGGTTGTTTTGGCTAAATATTAACCTTTATTGCATATAGAGTATGTGCGTTAATTCAATATACAAACAAACAAACAAAAAAACTTTAAAATTTGCATACACCTTTCTTCTCTCTCCAGTTAATATCTAGTACCAGCAATATCATATTTATAGAGATCTGATATTAAAATAACAGAAAAATATTTGTATAATAACTAGCAGGATGGTGACACTTAGCTAATTGCATAACCAACTCTTATTGTTATTTTTACTTAAATATAGTTTCAAGTTTGAACATAGGATTGACCAAAACCTCATGACAACTTGCATATTAGTATTTAGTGTCTAGTGGGATCTTTAATCTTCCTCCACTAGTCATAAGAAAAGTTAGGTCTTTTTTTCCCCCTTAAACAATGGAAAGCCAATGGTTTGTCACAATAAATTAAGTGATTCTATTGGCAGAAAATCATGGGGTGGTGGTGCTTTGCTTAATCTTGTAGGCAGAGTCGTGAAAAGTGACATCTCTTCAGTTTGAAGCTCCCACTTAGACCGTAGAGAACAACTCTCTTTGAAAAGCAATGAGAGGAAAAGAGGACAAAAAGACTAAAGGCCACAATTTTCAAACATAAGACCCCACTTTGCTTCCATTTTTATGTAATAATAAGTAGCTTATACAAAGAAAACTTTTCATATCAAAAGTACAAACTGCCAACAAGAATCTTCACTGAATTTACAAAGACATTATTTATTTATGTTAATATTCTACATTTCAAGTTAATTATAAGTTTTCTCTATAGGATTAGTTGTTATAGATTTTGGCAAACTCAAGAGTTTTCTTGCCTCGAAGCTTGTTTGTAACATAGTGCATGCTGTACTCTCTCCATGATTGTACCTTTATTCTTGCAAGGGTTATTTTCATCAACCAATTCTGAAAGTGGTCCCAACTCAATTTCATAACTTGGTGCATAAAATGTCACAATGGATAGCCTATCCTTTTCTTGGTGGGTCACTGCTCTGTGCTCCCACACTTTTATCTCCCGTTAGTTAGAACATATTTCTCAAACAACGTATAAATATAATCTATAATATGCACAAAGAGGTAGTAAAATAATCCAAGAATGCTCACCTCAATGGTATCACCAATGTTGATAACAAGTGCATTTGGAATTGGCTGGACAGGTACCCACACATTGTCTTTAAGTATTTGTAGGCCAACTGAGCTGGATTTACCTTGTTGCAACACTGTTAGTGCACTTCCATCTGAGTGGGGACTTAGTCCCAAACAAGGTCTAGTCTAGGACATGCTGGATAGTAGTTCATCCTCCTGCTTGTACAGCTACTCCAAACATTTCTTCAAAAATATCTCTCTTTCAGTCCAAGACTTATTGCTATGTATTTTAACAAATTATTGATAGTTTTCTTATCTCTCTTAGTATATATCTACCGTTTCGCTGCACAAAGAGCAAACAGTAAGTGTCCAAGAGTGTGATTTAGAAAGTGTATCAGGATTCAAATTCCAATAGCGCTAGATGATTTTATTTTCCATCTACCTAAACCTTTATTTCAGAGCTGCTCAGTACTTGTGCTGGTGAGAGTGTACAATCAGGTGTGCATAAATTGGCCGGACAGCACCAATACAAAATAAATAAATAAATAAATAAACTTTTCTTGTTTAAACTAGTAGTCAATCTAAGGTGGTCCCCATTTTCATTTTCTTATCTAACAGTTATTATTTTCAGATTTTTTCTGTAGCTGAAGGTTAGGCTTACCTAAAATCAAGTGGCTTTGTTGGCCAAGGATTTTGGGTTCCTAATGAAATGAGGTTCCACACCAAGGAGCAAACATGTTACACCAGTCAAGTTTTTGATCTTCCTGAGGAAGACAAAAGCAGCCATAACCTTGAACTGTTCCAGGAGCCATTGGATATTTCTGTTTCTCCTCTAAAGGTAGCATGAAGAACTCGTATTATTTTCTCCATCTTTTCAAGCAAATTCCAAGTCAATCCATGGTTAGTCACCTATAACAATGATAAAAACCAAAATTAGAAACCCAATAATTTTTGTAATCACTGTACTCTAAACACAAGTAATATGCCTGAAAGGATCCCCACTCTTCACAGGAAGTAGAAAGCTTCATGATTTCATAGTGAAAATCCTGGCTGTTCAAGATTTTGGACAAATCAATAACAGAATGTGGGTTACTACAGGAAGATGGAGTAGTAGCTGTGGCAAGTTTTAGTCTTTCTATCATGTCTCTTACAAATCTTTCAGGAATAGAAGATGACTTAATCTTTTTCAGTTCTTGGACATCATCAATGACACCAACCTTAACTGGAAAACTTCGCACTGGAGCATTTAACACTACAGCACATTTTTGGTAAATGGAGTCTTTTTCTGATGGGATTGGAGGGAAGGGAGTACAAGATTACTAGTCGAATTGTGGAAGTCTCTGCTTTGTTAGGCAAGAATTCAGAAATGTCAACTTTACTTAAAGGGTAAAAATTAGGTGACCCAACTTGATGCATCTTTATATTATTGTGTGGGTCCTCAACTGATGCACTTTAATAAATGCAGTCATGCCAATTTTGTAGTTAAGAAATGTTCACACACAAATCTATAATTGCTTGTATTTCCATCCAATCATAACCTCAATATACAGCATCTTGAGTTCTGAGTACAATTTTTTTTCTAATAAAAAAATTGTTTTGTCTTTTCTTTTCCTTTTTATTTTTTTCTGTAAATATGTCTAGAGCGGGGACTTGGATCATTCTTAATACATCAGATTTGAGAGGTGAAACTTTTACTAAGTAGAGTTAATTCCATGAATAATCACTTGTGTTTTGAAAATTGCCTATTTAAATCGTTTTTGTTTCTTTTAGGACTATAAAATTGCTTTACTATCTTAATACATCAGATTTGAGAGGTGAAACTTTTACACTAAAGAGTAGAGTTAATTCCATGAATAATCACTTGTGTTTTGAAAATTGCCTATTTAAATCGTTTTTGTTTCTTTTAGGACTATAAAATTACTTTACTATCATTATTTTTCTCAAAATACAATAAACATATATCACAAAAGTCTCCTTCTTTAGTTGGTATGCCATGTCATATTGAATTCTAATTTTTTTGCTAATTAATTTATTTAACTCATCAATTCATCCGACCCAATCCAACCATATAATGTTGCCATTTAAAAATAAAAATATTAAATAATAATAATTAAAACTAAACTTTAGCTGTAATCGTGGAGCAAAGACAATTTAAAAGNTCAAGGTAGGTAAGGCAAGGATTAAATATTTGGCTCATTCAAAGAAATGCCTAAATCATTTCCTACACTCTACATCCTTCATTTTGTTTTATATACACACGGGCAAATTCTAGACACTCCACAATAGCATGGAATATTCAAACATCTTACAGACATAGCACATGCTCAATTCAAGACACATTCAACGGACTCTTAACTCAGCTAATCACAAAGATGCAAAATTAAGCTTTCATCACATAGAGTCAAATTCAAGAGCCTAGGTGTCTCAAAAAAAGTTATACACTTCTTGCATGCTTCAACACTAACCAAATTCGCATCTTACAATCATGTATAACACATAACAAGAACATCAAGCCATCAATTAGCTACAGGTTCAAAAACCAAAACCTATTGACTAATTTTCTTCAAGACGGTCGTCATCTATCCATCATCAGCAATAGTCTCTATCTATGACTAAAAACATTATATACAGACAAAGAAAATTTTTATTCTTCGGTTCAAAGACCCACTGTCGGAAAAGAACCGAAAAGAAAAACCAACGGGTGATGACGTCATGCTTGACTTACAAAAAATTTTCAAATATTTCTCACAAGCATTACATTCACCAAAAATCGTTAAGCACAAAAATTTTAAAATTTCCCTTGAAATTTCCCTCACCCCACAC
>JACEIK010009122.1:0-55050 GCA_018107945.1 Datura stramonium
AGTTGTCTATTGAATTGAACTAAATTGCATCATTGCATTAAAAATAGAAAAATAAATGTTGGGGGAAAGTAAGAGCACAATTTGAATTAAAATCAATTACTAATAAAAAATAAGGCAATCAAATTGAATGGACAAATATGAGCAACGACCAGGGGTGTGCTATTAATGGGGTATCGATTGGATTGCAATGAACTAGAAAATCAATTTATTACTCACAAGCATAAATAATCGTGGATAAAGTAGCACCCGATGTTTTTCAGCCACTTGGGCACCTTTTTCCTTGAGTTTTCTCAAACCCCGAGGTCTTAATTAATTCATCCACTATGGCTTGGGTAAGAATTTAACTATTTATAGCCTCAAATCTTTAATGGGTGTATGAGAATGGGTTTTGGCTATCTCTATCCCAACCCCACATAATCAAAATCGAAATACCCACCATTGTTTTCTCACCCATATTCTATTTCACTTTTTAAAGCAAAAATATAATAAATAAACATAATCCACAATTGCAACTATGGATAATTCAATTACAACTTGGAGAAAATAACAGATTTATACTAAATGAGTAATTATAAGATCAATCTAGAGATACCCAATCCAATTTATCCCTAATCATGCACACACCCCTAGCAAAATATTAGCTACTCAAAGATGAAAAATACAAAAGCATATTGACAAATAAATTTATAAAATTCATCATTAAGAGTAAATAGCAAGCCCAGATTTGTCTTCAATGGAAATTTGTACCTTGAGGAAGAAGAAGAAGGTGAAGAAAAGCTAACTCTATTCTTTCTCTCTCTAGAAAATTAGAAGCTATTCAATACAATACAATATTCTCCCTCCTTCTAGAATAGAATGTTTAGTAAAAGAATGTACAAAGTAGGTTAAAAAGTGCTCCTCAAATCTCGTTCTAGATGATTCTTCCCTTCTAATGATGGTCTCACTTGTGAGACACTAGTGTTTAGCCTGTGCCTAACCGCGGGATGCCGCTCCAATGCAACTGGGGGCCAGTGACTCCTGCTATGGTTTGGCATTGGCACCGGCAGTTCCTAGGTGCTAATTCACGTTCCGTTGGTGTTACACCCTGTAAGTTCCTACTGTTTAACCGATGCGTGCGTACGTATGTTGAGAGTTTTAGAGTACGACGCAAGCAGGAAAAGGCCCGAATGGGGGAGCACATGAGTGCATCATTGAGTGAGCAGGAGGCCGAAGTAGAGGCAGGGTGCAAGGAGCGTCGCATCGCGCCTCTGACCCAATGGCTTGAGCGGTGCATCATGCCCGACTCTTGGTGCTGTGGGCGGCGCGCCGCACCCCCCCTGCCCACCACCTTATATATATAGGTTTTAAGTTCAATGTTTAAATTATTCCAACATTTCCCTAAAACAAACCCTCAGCAAAACGAAGAGCTTTTTCAACTTTTCATCTAATTTTCACCAAATTATGCTGTAAAACTCCATTCAAATGCAAATTCATCTTAGATAACGAGTTATGGTCCTATGAGGAACATCTATGCGAAGTTATTTCTTGAAAATTCACTTGGAGTACTGGAACTCCACCGAGTAAGAGTTGTCGGATTTACTTCAAATTGAGTCCTAAGCGGCTATTGGTGATAGGTAAGCATTTCTACCTTCTAAACTTTTGGGATTTTGTAAGCTTCCGACTGAATTAAATGAAGTTTGAATTGTAGTTATTGTCTTTCAAAGATATTGTTATTTGCTGATTCCTACTATTGAAATAGCCTTACTCTCTTAGCATAATGGCTGCAATTGAATAGAATTGTCGGTTATAGGTTGGAACTAATTGGATAAACGAGAATCAGCATTTGAGGTATGTTAAGGCTTATCTCTTCGGCAAGTTATTCTCATCGTGTAGTGATACAATCAGTGTCTTCGAAAGTAGATAATGATCCAATGTGTTATTATTAGCTGCAGATAGTGATTATGTATGTTGTGGTATCTTTTATGAGACAAGTTGAAATTATACCATCATATTCCTCATTGAGGCGGGGCATGTTGAGTGTGACTAATTCTAGGACCGTCATAGAGACTTCCCTGTCCTTTCGCTTACAGTATTAGTAGAGTTCTGATGTTTTTTTTATCATGCCAATGCCTTAGGAGTTTATGGTTAGTTATTGGGCCTAACTTGGTAAGTTGGATAGCATAAGGCGTAGTCGGGCAATATGACTTTCTGTTTGGCGCCTATATTGTCAGTGAAGCTCGCCCAGAGGCCGTTTTCATACCTTGATGCCTCTAGGGAGAGAATTTGGATAGGATGGTCTTACCTTAGAGTCAGCGGCACCAGGGTTGCCTAGTGAACTGAGTGACATCCTACCATAAGTTGGATAGTATCCGTGATGGTTAGTTTCAATCGACTTATAGCTTGTTATAAAGGTCACCCATGAAGTCATCCTAGTTGCGCAAGTTAGATAAACCTGTGGGTACCCTAAGGAGGGATCCTTATTAGTAGTTGGAGGCGGGGCCAACACCCTAGCCTGCTATTATAGATACCCAGGTATAGGTTGCTGCGAGTGTCTAGGTTTTGATAATCTGCCTACGAAGCTATGAATCACCTAGAGAAGTCATATGGAGTCTGAACAGACCAAGTTAATGTCTAAGGGACTAGAACCATAGTAGTACAGTATTACCTTCAGGTTAAGAATTAAAGCAAGATGCTTGTGGAAGGTTAGGGTTGACTGCTCAGGAGCATGTCCGAGTAGTAGCAGCCCTACAGTCGTTCTAAGCAAGGAAACTAAATAGTTGGTCTCCTGTGACCTTACTGTTCTCTTGCGAGCTATCATTGTCCTAGCATGACATTCAAAGTATCATTTAGGCCACTCCAAACCTCGCCCTATTCTATTTAGAACATTAGAGATTATGATCACTTCCAGGACCCTCTGACCAGGTGCAAGCACACGGGGTGTACCTGTTGGTAGCCATACAGACTATTCTAGGGGAGAGTAGTGGTCATGTTAGGATTTAAGAGCCAAATATTCATTTTGAGTGACTAGATTGATACTACAATATAGTATATCGGTTAGGATTGACCCCACGTAGGATAGCCTTCCGTTGATCAACTTCAGGGTTGCTAATTGTGTCATCGCCTACGGGGCTATTGATCACTCTAAAGAGACAAATGATGTTGCTCAGAGGAGCTATGTGATGTCCGATGGGACCATACTCAGGCTGAGGCCATATTCACGTCCATCCACGTATGGACCTCTTTTTATGCTGTACCAGCATTACTAGCCCTCCGTTGAGCCTGGTGTGCCCAGGGTGCAGTTATAGGAGCCCAACGGGCTCAGACAAAGTTATAGGAGTCCAACGGGCTCAGTTACAAACCCAGAAGCTAGGTAGATTGGCTATAGTTACCAGTAGAATCATGAGGACCTTGTTAGGGGTATATAGATTGGATTATACCTGCCAGGGCTTATGGGGGCCCTAGTAGGTTATTTCTGTATTGCTTGCACCTTTCAGGCTTATGGGGGCCAGGTTAGGTTCTTGTTTGTATACTTTACTTATAGTTATAGCTTGTAAATGTATAGTTGTACAACTTCAGCTCATATACATGTAGTGGTTTACTAGATGCAGGTTATGGATAAGAAAGATTACATGTTAACTTCTGTCCCTTCTTGCTATTCACTTTCAACCTTTATCAGCTTTTATTCACCTTTTCATTACTGCCTTACATATTCGGTACATATTTTACTTACTCCCAACTATGGGGCACTGCAGACTTGCCTGCAGGTTTAGACAGACAGGTTTTGGGATCTCCTAGTAGCTGTCCAGAGTTAGCAGTTCGGCCAACTCCTTTCATTCGGAGTTGCCAGGTTGTAGAGGTTACCTGTATTTTATTTGTATAGAATTTGGGTAGGCCGGGGCCCTGTCTTGACCAATATTCTCACTCTTAGAGGCTTGCAGACTATAATTTCCAGTTAGTGGTTTGTGTTGGCCGTGTGAGGCCTATATTTGTTATATTTTGTATGTTGTCCATGTGGGGCCTAGTATAGCTTCCAGTTAGCATCCTTGTCGGCTATATTATGAATATGATTGCTTGTTCTCATTCAGTTATAGCTAGACAACATGGTAGTCTTTTCGGCCCGCATAGGATTCCTTTATTGTCCTGTTCGTTGGGTTAGCTATTTTATTTTATAGGTTGCTATGGGGCCTTGTCAGCCCGAGGCTGTGTTTACAACCGAGATATAGCAATTTATTTTCTTGAACTTGAGCCGCTGGTAGGCACCAGAGGTGCATCTGCCTGCCAGGTCAGCCCAGATCCCAATGTAACATTAGGTGCCAGTCATGACTCCCAAGGTGGGGCGTGACAATTGGTGCACCTTCCACTTCAACACAGTGGTCTCCCATTTGGCTAGTGTTTCGCCGGTCCCATCCGGTGGAACGTCGATCCTCTTCTTTAGCTCTATGTTTTTTTCCAATTTCTTGCTTTCTCTCTGTAAGTTGAATTCCTGCATAAACAAAAGATAAAGAGCATCAAATCCTCCCAAATGACTTGAAAACCAAGCAAAAACTCATATTTAAAAGCCTAATAAGTTGGTAAATTACCAACTCATCAGCTGGTTCACATATGTCAAGTATAATTATGATTTCACGATTTTAAACAAGGCTATGTAAAGTCAAGTTTATGTATCATGGCCAATTGTGGTGCTATTTTTATGGCTAGTTCACATATGTTAAGTATGATTATGATTTCATGATTTTAAACTAGCCCATGCAAGGTCAATTATGTTTTCATGATGATGATTATAATCCATGCGCGTATTTTTTGGAGTACTGTCTAGCACCGAGTAGGCTGGGGGTTCAAGCAAACCCCCAAGTCTTAGAAATATGTGCCCTATAGGTATTTATTCATGTTCAAACTCTATAGAGATTCACGAGTGATATCACGCCTTAAATTGTTCCTTGCCTTGGCAAGCTTGGGATGGCTCTGCCCACTTGAGCGAGATAGTTGGGGCATCATGTAAGCTCTATCATGATGGTGTCGTTATGATAAAGCCTCCCATTTCTCCTCATGTTTTTAGTTACTCATGTTCATGTATTATGATTTTATATATTATAGCATATTTGACCCATTGATCAGTTTATGAGTTTTCACTTATAATTTCAAGTATGGTACACTACATGTTTTCCATTTCTAAACCTTGGGTTGTTATGTTCAGCTTATGATGAATATATCATGATTATGATTACTTTAGGAATATGGATTCTACCATGTTGTCCTTACTCTCATGTTCTACCTTGTATTATAATCATAATTTTAGACTATCGATTTTACTAGCATGTTTTACTCTCTCTATATACTCAATACATTTCAAGTACTAATCGCATACTCAGTGTTGCATCATCTCATGATATAGGTTTAGGTAATCCATCTCAGTCCCGTCGTTAGCTCGCTCTCCCTCAATCTAGCTCTATCCGAGTTTTGGTGAGTCCTTATGATTCAAGGATGTTAGTTTTGATTATATCTCTTTTCTTTATGTCTTTTAGTTTCAGATTTTAGTGAGCTAGTTAGGGATGTTGTCCCTTCAGCTCATCAGATGTTTAGAGAATTTTAAGATAGCTATGTATAGATGGTTCTGCGATGTTAGCTCGTGTTTATGCTCATGCTTATATGTTATGCAGACTTCTGCTTATATTACATTTATTCTTTATTTCTGCTTAGTAATGCTCTTATTCATGCTATGTATGTACCATGGGTTAGCTTTGAGCCATTCATGGTTCTAGGTCCCATTTCTCAATTCGAGGTCCTAGCTCGGGTCGTGACACTCTAGGTCCTGGACACCTGCTAGAGCATACAAGTGGTTCTTCATACTACTCCTAGTATGCCTTGCCCTTGTCGGGCTTGATCATCTCTGAAAGGAGTTATGGCTGTGCCCTGAGATCTCACTGTGCTACTCTCATCTTGTTGGCCTACAGTAGATAGTATCTCCAAAAGTAGCCCTATTTCCTACATCCGAAACATTTAGTTATCCCCACTCGACACTCCCATAGATACCTTCTCCCGCACCTATTGCATGGAGGGGGTCGTGGGACACTTTAGGTCACACTAGCATAGGATTGGGACCTCGAAGCTTTAGACCAATGACCTTGACTAGGTTGACCCCATTGCTCACCCTTGAACCATTGGGAAGGTACACTAAATGCGGACTAAGTAGGTTCAGACGACCCCTGCTGAACTACGAGTTTGCTGTTGCCTTCTCTGTAACTACTATCACAGCTAGCTGACCTAGCCCTCTTCCCAAAACCTACTCCTTCTCGAGCCTGCTTGCTAACTTTGCATCCTCAGCCTACTAGGCATAGACCATCAGCCTAGGTATGTCCATGGTTTTGTGCAACAAGGAAGCTACATATTCCTTGACCACATGCCTTCTAAGGTCGTGCACAAGTCTGCGCAGCCTAGCTCTCATGGTGGAACTATCTTTAGGGTGAATCTAGACAGCTGAGTAAACCTGAGTCTATACTCCATCATGCTCATACTACCTTGTTTGAGATCCATAGCTCTTGGGCTTTGGCATCCCTGAGCTCTAACGACAAGAAGTAATCCACAAAAGCCTCCATGAAATCACCCCACACTGCTGGGGCTACATCCTCTCCCCTAGACATCTCCCCACTGCTTATACCAAGTGGTTGCAACACCCTTCAACTAATAGAAGGCGAGACCAACACCCTCTATCTTGCTAACATGCATAACTCAAAGGATCTTCTAAATCTCATTGACAAAGTCTTGACGGTCCTCTACTTTCAACCCTATGAAGACTTGAGGGATCATATTGAGGAACTTCTGGAATTGAGATGCGACTTGAGGTTAAGAATTGGCATGGGCAAGAGTTGATTCCTGTCGCTAAGAGTAGGCTGCCACTATCCTAGTGAGCATCCGAATCACTACCCTAAACTTGGCATCTGCATTACTAGGATGCTACGGGAAAGACTACTGGGGGAGGAGAAGATGGCCTAACTGTATGGCCAGCTTAGGGATGTTGGGATCTAGTCTACATCCCATGAGTCTGAGGCAACTCACTGGCCTCTCTCTCTAATGGAACTCTGGTACTGATACTGGCCCTTCAGCCTGTTATTGCCTTTCCTTTGTGAGGCATTTTCAAGTCAAGAGCTAAAATTCGAAAAAGTGCACGAATTACATTCAGTCCTTAGAGCTCACTCTATAGAACAATTTCAAGAGTAGAAAGAAGAGTAGAACTTCCAAAATATCCTACAACCTCTCAATTATAAGTGTGTCACACTACACAACCATATGTAGGAATCTACTAGACATGACTTCATAGACTCCCTAGTACACATCAACCCAAGACTCTGACACTAAGTTTGTTACACCCCCAGCCTAGGGCCTAGGCGAGATTGGCACTCAATGCCATTACTGGCTAGAGCGTACCGCTAAAACTGGAATGAAACTCTGAGCCAACATCTAAACAATAATAATCATACACTCATACAAAAAAAATCTGGGTTAAGGAGTTAAGTTGAAACAATTTTCATAAATAGCATATTTTAAACCAGACTGGACTATTCACATAAAAGCAAGGCCTGAACAAAAGAACACCAACTGACTGTCCGTCTATGAAACATCTATTACTAGAAATACATAAATTTGTCCAAGACAAGGTCCCCGACTTAACCTTTATCAATTAGACATGCTAAAATATTCTAAACCCCCCGAATACAAAAGGGCTCACCAAAAGCTGAACTGGGCTGGCCTACTGAGTGGCTTGGCTACGAGTGTCTGATCCTGAGGTTGCATTATAAAACAATGTATTTTCCCGCACAAGAAAGGGCATTAGTACATGGAATCGTACTATATGTAAAATGGAAAAATCAATTATAAGGGAATTAGCTGGAAAGGAAAGTATCGAGTATGAGGAATCATGGTTGAACATGCATAAAATCATTGTAGAGTTTAAAATCATGAAATATGCAATTTTCCTTTCAATTGAAAATACCTCAATTTCATTCTTTAAATAAGTTTCAACTATAAACAGCCTTTTACATCCAAGCTACTAAAATTACTATGGAGGTTCATGGAGCTACCGACTTAGTGAACCATGCTTGCATGGAATTCGGCCCCCCTGGGGTTGACTGGCTAACCCTACCAACAACCTTGCTGGATAGAAATCTTGAACTGACTAGCTAGAAAGTTGTATGAATAATCCCGGGTATATTGAAGTTCCCGGGATTGGTCATGCTTTTCCTATGTCGGCAAATATAGTTTCAGACATGTGCCCTTAGACATACTCATGTCATCTCAGTTAACCACTTACTCCCCCACTTACTCCCTTTCTGAAAGCATTAAAATCATTATAGCCTTTGGGCTTTTAAATCTTATTAGGCATTATTCTGAAAGGATTAGCCTTATCCAAAAGCAAAATCTTAGCCCTTGGGCTTTATTGCTGTGCAAGCATTTACATAAATATTGATTCTTAAAACAACAGCTCATGTGCATTTAGAAAGGATTATGCTCAAGTCACATGTTCTCAATTCTAACAATTCGTGCACATGACCTTGACCAAAATAGTGACATAATATGCTACATAATTCAATTCATGTCACCTTGGCCAAAATACGACAAGGGAATTCTTAAATCATAGCTAAAATCATGCATTTCTTTACATAAGAGCAAAAATAATCATTTTTCAACATATTATAGGAACATTCATAAAACTTTATGGAATCTAGTCATAAGCTGGATTTATGCTAAATGATGCAAAAATTATGCAAGTTCTCGAAGCTTTAGTTATGGGATCATGACTCATGGCTCAACTATTTAAAATAAATTAGAAGTCTTGCATGGAGGTAGAAATAAATAAAACTAGAGGGAAGAACATAATGTTCCACATTTTATAGTTTCCTTACATACCTTAATGCTTTAAAAGAAAGAGGAACTCACTTAAATCAGGTAGAGAGAAGAGGATTACTAAGTGCGTGCACTAGTTGGGGGTCCTTCCTTAAAACCCTAAGAGAGAAAATTAGGGTTTACTAACCTGAGTTGGCATGAAAGGGAAGAACATAGAAGAAGGCTAGAGGACTTAGTTTTGATCTTGGGATGTCTTGGGAGAGCTTAGGAGTTTTTTTCTAGAAACGGAAGTGAAGAAAAATGAGTGTTAGGGTCGGAGGGTCTATTTATATACGAAGGGAAACACACAACTAACGGTACCTGGGGGTTGCAGGGATAGATCGTCTTCTCAATTGACGGTCCATATCTTGAATCATCTTTTATAGTTGGAAAAACTCATCCTTTAGGAACGAACCAACTGACAGGCCGTCTTCTCAAATGACGGTCCGTCTTTCTAACTGTCTTTCCTAAGATAAAAACCCTAATCCTCATCCCTTTCATCAATGGATGAGAGGTCAGTTCATCTTCTCAAGAGATGGTCTGTATTTTGCCTTTCATACTTTACTTCTAGAAACTCCGATTCCTCCCACTTTAATCGATGAATCAAATGACAGACCATCTTTTCTCCCTGCAAATTTTATGCAATGACTTCTTTAAGGCACTTAGCTTAACAATTCCAACTCTCAATCACCTTTACACCTGGAAAAAGGTTTCAATTACCATGTTCTCCCTACTAGAACTCCTTTTGGGTGTACGAGGGTATTACACACTTCTCCTTCCCTCAATGTCATAAGAAGAAGTTAGAAGATGAAAAGTTCCACAAATTCATATACATGCTAAAATAGTTGTAAGTTATTATACTATTGGTTGAGGAACTTGAGCAAATGCTTGGGGTATGTCAAATTCATGAAGGATCTATTGACAAATAAAAGGATGGTGAATTTTGAACCTGCTAATAACTTGCGCCATTTTAAGTGCAATTGCTTCTTACTCCCTAGTAAAAAATAAAGAAGATCTTGGGGTCTTAACGATTCCATTCACGATAGGTGCATTCACCTTTGCTAAGGTGTTATGTGATCTGGGTGCAAGAATCAATCTGATGCTGCTTGCAATTTACGAATAGTTAGGCTTGAGAGCCCCAAAACCAATGAGAATATGGCTACTGATGGTTGATCGCACCACGAAGAGACCAGTAGAGATATTATATGACGTGCTAGTGAAAGTGGAAGATTTCATCTTCCCATTTAAGTTTGTGATCTTAGACTATGAGGTTGATTTTAGAGTTTCTATAATTTTGGAAAAACCATTTTAACTATCGGTAAAGCGTTAGCTGATATTGAGAGAGGTGAGCTAAAATTTCAGTTGAATGATAAGGAATTCATGTTCAATGTTTGCAAATCTATAAAGATATCAAGATACATGGGTGTCATTTCTATGATTGACACTATTAATGATGTGGTTGAAATTTCTATTGCAGAGAGGTTTGCGCTTGAGACATTGGCTACCGATCATGAACTCTGGGGGTGATGACAGTAGAGACCATGAAAAACTATTAATGCACTAGTTGGTATGGGTCTTATTCATATGCTCCAAAGAAGTTAGATCTTGACTTGAAAAATTGAGAGACTCCACCAGCCAAACCTTCCATCAAAGGCCACCAGAACTGGAGCTTAAGGCTCTACCTTCTCACCTCCATTATGTATTTTTAGGGGCTAATGACACTTTGACAGTATTATTGTTGTATATTGCGTGAGTGAAAAGTGAAATATTTAGTTACCGTACTAAGAAGATTCAAAAGGGACATTAGGTGGACCATTATTGACATCATAGGTGTCCCACCTAGTATTTGCATGCACAAGATTCAGTTGAAGGTAACTACACTTCGAGTATTGGGCATCCGCATATATTGAACCCACTAATGTAAGAGGTGGTGAAAAAGAAGATCCTTAAATGGCTGGATGCAGATGTGGTTTATCCTATCTCAGACAGCAAGTGGGTGAGCCTGATTCAGTGTGTGCCCTAGAAAGGGTGGATGACTATTGTCCCCAATGATAAAAATGATTTAATTCCACTACGACCAGTCACTAGATGGTGTGGATGTATGGATTACTAGAAGTTGAACTTTTGGACAAAAAAAGATCATTTCCCAATGCCATTTATGGATTAGATGCTTGATATTCAGGGTGTAATCAAATTTCTATTGCACCAGAGGATCAATGAAAGACCACCTTCACTTGTCCTTATGGTACCTTTTCCTTTAAGAAAATATCACTTGGAGGGGATGCATTTGATGATTTCTTGGCCCATTTAAGCAAGGTACTGCAGAGATGTGATTGGGAAAAATGCCACTTTATGGTAAAAAAAAGGAATCGTACTCGACCATAAAATCTCAGAAAAGGATAGAGGTTGACGGAGCTATGATTGAGCCAAGCTAGCTCCCCCTGTTTCAGTTAAAGGTGTTTGCAACNAAGAAACATTTTAAGAAATGTTCCCATCTTTCATGATCTATGTCGGTTTGCAACTCCTAGGACATGCTTGGTTTTATTGAAGATCTATTAAATATTTCTCCAAGATAGCATACTCCCTTGGTAAGTTGCTGGAAAAAGATGAGAAGTTTATGTTTAATGAAGCTTTCCTGAATATATTTGAATTCCTTAAAGAGAAGTTCACCTATACACCAATCATTGTTGCCCTTATTGGGCAAAAACATTTAAGCTGATGTGTGACGCTAGTGGAGTGGCACTAGGGGATTTTATAGGCCAAAAGCGTGAGAAGATATTCCATCGAATTTATTATGCTAGCAAAGCACTGAATACAACCTAGAAAACATAAACTGTGACTGAGTAGGAGTTTTAGGCTATGGTTTATTTATTTGAAAAGTTTAGATAATACCTATTTGGCACAATTGTTATTGTGCATACAGATCATGCAACCCTTTGCTACCTTATTAAAAAGAAAGATGTAAAGCCGAGACTGATTAGATTGGCTCTTTTATGGTAGGAATTTGACTTTGAAACCAAGGACCAAAAGGGTACTAAAAATCAAGTGGATGATCACTTGTGTAGATTGGATGAAGATGATAGACCAAAGAATGAGATGGAGATAAATGATCCATTCCCTGATGAACATGCATTGGATGCATCTCATGATCTAATTTTGTGGTTTTTCAATTATACTAATTATCTGGTTACTGATGTAATAATTGAAGAATGAATTTCCATCAAAGGAAGAAGTGACTACATGATGTGAGGAAATTCTTTTGGGATGAGCCATACTTATGCCGAGTCTGCACAGGTAATACGATATGAACGTGTTTTTAGAGGCAGAAATAATGAGTATACTCGAGGCATGCCACTCAACCCCTATTGGGGGCCATCATAGTGGCATCCACACAACTCAGAAGTTCTTGTAGTGTGGGTACTACTGGCCCATGATTGATCAGGATGCCCATGACTATGTGAAGGCTTATGAGCAATGTCAAAGGCATGGGAGTATATCAAGCAAGCATGAGTTACCTATCGGTGCAGACAATCCTTGTAATCCTTGCAAATACTGTGAATGGAAGAACTGGAAATCCTTGCAAATACTGTGAATGCAAATGGAACACTAGTCAAGGAGATTGGATGACACTCTATGGGCATATCTGACAACTTCAAAAACACCTTTGGTATGTCTCCATATCAGTTGGCGTATGGAAAAGTGATATTATGCATATTCTTATGCCCATTTGCCATACTTTTACCTATATTTTATCATGTTTTGAGATGATTATCCATATGAAATGCATGATTTCATGAATATGTGTGTGAAATGAGCTGACAAATGTTTTTAGATGATTTAAGAAGGTAACACATGAAAAAAAAACTCTAAAATGGCACAAGTGTGAAGAAAGAAGAATTCGAGGAAAATTTGGCCTGGTGAGATAGCTAGAGTGGTGCACCAGAGGCTGAACTTCAGATAAAATTTTTTCTCACACGTTGACGAGACATCTAGAGTGGCGCACCAAAGACCAAACAGTAGAATAAAAATATTCTAACACTCTGGTGCATTGGCTGGAGTGGTCCACCAGAGCCTAAACATCAGAAGGAAAATTTTCTAACACTCTGGTGTATTAAGAGAAGTGGCGCACCAACACCTGAACTGTAGAATTTCGACTAACACCTTGCCAGATGGGAGAAGTGCCACAGTAGAAGCCAATCTTTATAGGAAATTCAAGCGAAATCTGGTGAGATGGCTAGCGTGGCGTGCCAGGCTCTATTTGGGATGGATTTTTCTAAGTCCAAAAGCTGAATTACTTAAGGGAAAATGAGTCATTTGTTACCATGCTTATAAATACTTTGTATGGGGCATTTGTTAGGTTTTTTTTACAGACTGATCAATCGTACGCAATATTCTTGGGGAGAGACAAAAAGTTCATTTTCTTCTAGGTTTTTCTTCTTTACATTATCTTTGTTAATTCGAATGTTGAATTCTTGGGTTTTACACTTGAACATGAGTAGCGAAACTCCTGTTCTGGGATTTTGGCTATGGCTGATGGTTGTAGTTTAAATATTCATTTATGCTAGACATTCAATTCTTCTTTTCAAGATTGTTTATGCTTACTTGATTTCGTGCTTATTTATTAGACTGATCACCTTTCAAATATTATCTGTTGGCTCGTTGGTTGAACTCGGGAAAGGGAACTAATGAGGGTTAAAAGGAAACATAGAATATGTTTCAATTATCTTGTTTAATAGTTCAAGAGTTGATTTCGTTGTTGAGGATTGGGATATACCCTGCAACCCTATTCAGTTGAGCCAAGTAGCTACAACTGTCATCTTATGTTTATCCTGCAACCATAGGGATATAGGTGTTAAGGTTCATGAGATAGTTTTTGGCTATTTTGAAGAATAATTGAGAAGTGAGTTCATAACTTACAACTAGCAATCTTAAAAGAATGTTGTCTGGCGTATTTGAATCCTAAAACTCAATCTGAAAGCAAAAGTTTCAAGACCTTGGATTTCTATCATCATTTGAATTACAAACTCTTTGCAAATGAAATTTTTTCTTAGTTTAATTTACATTCCAAGTTTAGTAAATTAATCTCAAAGCCATTTTTCCCATTTTACTTGTGTTTTTTGAATAGTGAAATAAATCTTCAAAAACTTAAGCAATTAATCTATCAAGTCTCTATGGGTATAGTATTGGGACTTCACTGTCCTATATTACTTGATAACCACATGCACTTTCATGCGCTTGGAAACATAAAAAATTGTGTCTTTTACTAGTGGCGCTTGAGCACAAAGCCTTATGGGCACTCAAGAAGTTGAATTTGATTTAGGGGGAAGCCTCTAACTTGAGGCTCATTCAACTTAATAAGATGGATGATTCAGGTATAGGGCTTATAAGAGTGCAACATTGTACAAAGAAAAAAATGAAGTTGTATGATGATTGGAAGAATGAGAAGACAGAGTTACCTGAGTGATTTACTACTGTTGTCCAACTCTAGGATTTGCTTGTTCCCAGGAAAGATGAAGTCTAAGTGGTCTGGTCCTTTCAAGGTGGTCCAAGTGTTCCCATATGGGATAATCGAGCTTGAAACTTAGGATGGTAAAACATTCAAGGTTAATGGGCCGGGTGTCAAGCAATACATTAGGACATCAGATGAGGCAAGGATGATTGAGGTGGTATATCTTGATGAGGTCTAAGAAATTTCGGTAGCTATGTTTTGTTGTGATGTTAAATCAAGTGCTGCATGAGAGGCTGCCCAAGGTATTTTGTATTTTAATGTCATGCCTCAAAATTGGGGGATGACAAGACTGGCTTCTGATACCTGGCTGACTAGAAAGACCGCTATACAACATTTGTTACTATAATACTCAAGCCAACTAGGCTACCTGTCACAGTCAGTTATAGCTCAAAAATGGACCATCCATTTATGAACATACACAACATAAGATAAAATGCCGATAAGGCCATAATAGAAACTAAAATAAGCTATAGAAGGCCAGCAAAGCCACATACCAAACTGAAACTATACAACTAGTCCACAAAAGCCTCTAAAAGAGTAATAAACTGAATGCATGGAATAGGGTACCGACCTACCCATATTGTACAATAAAAACTTAAATGACAATAAGACCTCAGCTCTTGAAAGAAGGGGAGCATGCCAACTCTCAACAGAAGAGCGATTCTTACTACAGTTGCACCTACTATCCTAGCTTCAGACTATGTGTGTAAGTATAATTTAACTGGCTCATATGTAAACACCTCTGATACTTGGACTGGAGTTGATGAGAATTGATTCGGTGGCTACCTAATACTTGGACCAGGATTTAAGCATGGCTACCTGATTCTTACACCAGGATATAAAAAAGTTACCTAATACTTGGACCAGGATTTTCATATATAGCACCTCGCACCATCAGCCATCTAATACTTGAACTAGAGAGGGCGTGCTCCGACTTGGATCAGATAAAATGCAAAAAAGGAATAAGGAGTGAAACTAATACATGGACCGACAAATTGGACAATTCAATGTAACCGACTCAGAATATGGATCCAACTTGGAGGACCAACTGAACACATTACCCTTAACAACTGACAGGAGGGGACAAAAGACATAGCTTAACTCAGAAGCTTAAACATAAACTTAAGACTTCAAGAAACTTAATACTTAACTTGACTTACAGACGCTTAGAGTCAACTATGGATATTCAGACCTAACTTTGAATACTCAGACTCCTCATTTGAATACTTGGATCCAACTAAAATGCTTAGACTCAACTTTAGTTCAACTTGGAGTACTTGGACTCGACTCAGAGTGCTAGGACTCATCATTAGAATACTTGAACTCATTTATAGGTCTTGGACTTACTTTGGATACTTAGGTTCATGATAACGCTCAAACCATACCTCTTACTGAAGTGAAAAGCGGACATTGTTAATAAAGAACCCAACTAGAGGTTTGGGTCGAACCCACAGGGAATAGGGAGACAGGATTAACGCCGGTAATTGAACTTGTAAGGGAGTTACTTCAAAATAGGGGTATTCTAAGAGAAATCAATAGTCAAAATAAATATCAAAATTTTGATGTTAAATCAATATCAAAGGATAACTAGGGTTTGTGGTTTCCATGGGTTAATAACTACTTCGGGTAGACACTCATGATTATCACCAATACTTGCTTATAAAACTAATAACTTAGGTTCATTCAAACGACCAACTAGTCCCTATTGAATGACTATACTCAATCACTCGTCCAAGTCTCATGAGCAGTTTCAAAATATCTGTTATCACTAAGTTCCAAATTTAACTATCCTGCGACCACAACTCAAGTTAATACAATGATCATCAAGATCAAGGCTCTGTTGTAATTCTCTTTTCTTAATCTCTACCTCTTCGACCAAAGCAAGTAAAAAGTTCGGGCACTTCCTAACATTGCGCACCATTATGAATCGTTAAAGATGGAAAATACAACTAGTGTTTTGTATTGGTTTAAGATCACTTTGTGTAACCTAAGCTTGATGTCCACCATGGTTCCCACAGCCTAGCTATGGAGTTTTACCCTCTCATAGTTGCAAGGTTGTGAATTGGATTCATGATTAAATACATAAACAATACTTAAGCAATGATTGAGAAAAACACTGTCGGTTACTCCACAAAATCTTGAAAAACAAGTAGTAAGAACAACAAGAATTCAAGAATAGGTTGATCACAAGTTAAGACCAACTCAATCTCTCTTTCTCAGAGTTTCTCCTCTCTAATTTTATGCAAGCGCGTCTCTATAAAAAATAAAACCTAAAATATATTTATACGAACTTAAGAATCATTTCCTAAACAAACGGTGAATTTCCATATCGCCGCCAATGCCACGACTCGACCTATGATTCGTAGCATGCTCCTGCGACCGTAGCTTCCTCTCATACAATCTCAACGGCTAAATTAGGCTAAGTGTTGGATGCAGGTACGGCTCGTACCATCGACGTACGACTCGTGAGCTCCGTACTTTGAATAAGAGATTTTGAAGTTTTACGAGTTCATCACCGACTGAGAATGGTACGACTCGTAACCGTCTCACGGGTCATACTTAGTTCTCATAACGAAGTCGGACTCAAATGCAATTCTTACGTATTTCACCACGACCTCATCACGACTCGTACAAACACGCTACTAATCGTAATGGGACCGTAGGTCCATCTCACTCAACCTTAAATTTCAGAAACTTCTCACGGCCATCGGTACGACTCGTAGGTCGTTCACCACAATCCGTACTTTGATGCACTTTTGCCCATTTTGCGGTTTTAAGCTATCTTTTGCAATTTTCGGTTCCAACACTGTTTATCACACATAACAAAAAGGAAAACTGCCTCATATCCACATAAATACACCTAATTCCATGCTATTTTCTAAGTTTTGAGCGTTGAATGTGCTGCAAACCCTGACACATCCAGTTCATTTAAGATGCTTAAACATTGTTTTAGAGTAGACTCAACTACGGTGCTTAGACTCCTTCGTTAAATACCTAGGATCAGCTTGCTTAACTTAGGATTGAACTCGAAAACTTATTTCTTAGCTTAAAAATGGAGGATCATGAAATCTCCCTTAGCCTTAAATACCTTAAAACATATCATAGGGCGGAAAATTATATTAATGAATCGCCATTTCGACAAACTCGTTTACTCTCGCTAGGCTTAGCATGTTTGCTTATGCTTCATTCACATGTTGTTATCTTAACCTTTTTGCCACAACTTATGGCAGGCAACCCAAAGATTAACATCACATATGATAAAATGTAAAGGAGAAACTCAGTTCCCATCTTTGAGGGTACGTAGACTCAATTTATAGCTACAACAACAACAATACGGCGGTTACATTTCAATCATCTTATCGACAAGCTACAATCTTAACAAATTAATCTTATTTCAATATAAAAATCATGAATTTAGGAATAGATCAAGATACTAATTTCAACATATACAAGATCACATTCGCTTGATGTCAACTTACAAACTTAATCATTATGCAAAGAAGAATGGAGGGCTCACTTCATACCTTAGTACACTAACTCCTAACTTGCCAATGGCCTTCCTTTCAAGCTTCTAATTTAAGCTCCTTGCAACTTCAAATTTGAATAAAAATAATTAGCTAATTCACTCTACGAAGTTCTAGAAAAAATTAAGGTAGAAATACTCCCACAAGAAAACACAATAAGATCACATAAATCACAACTTCCTTCAGAAGTTTTTCCTTCCATGATTCTTTGTAATGACTTGGACTTTCGGGCTAAGTTTGAAATCAGTTTAGTTATGTAGATAGACCAAGACCTAATATAATTTTATGAAAACTAGGTATTAAGATAAATTATTAAGTGTGGGAAGTGCATTGGATACGAATTAAGGTCATAAGTAACCTCTAGCAAAAAGTTGAGGTGAGAGCCTTCTTACAGATTGAGTTCTAGTATAAGTTCTTACAAGGGACAAATTCAAACTACCATTCCTACGATTATATGAAGAGTTATATATCCCATTACCTATCGAATTAAATATCTTTGAGTCTTCTTTCCAAAGCATCCGATCGTTAATCAATAGAATTTTGGAGTAAAATGTTATGGGCAGTTTAATGAAGCATTGTCAAGTAGGCACATTGAGGCGCTCTGCACCCGATACTAAGTATAGATGAATAAAATTTGTTAGATAGTGATAACACTCAATAAATCTCTCCCAATTAAGGGAGGTGGCAGCGATCGTTGTCAAAAATAAATTCCCAATGGATGTCGGGTTGGACTCTCGCAGGTGAGCTAGATCAACCAAGAGTTGTAAAATAAATCAATTTGTATGCATCATTGTTTATAATGTAACAAGGGAAAATTGGAAAGCTAATTATAAAATTATAACTTAAAAAAAACAGGCGAGTTTGATAATTGCAAGCAATGATAATGAACTAGGAATGTTCTTGTGATGGGGCATCGAATGGATTAGGGTTAATTAACTAGTCTCATATATCAATTAAGAAAGCAATGGCTAAGGTTACACCGTATTTCTTAACCACTTAGTGACTTTGCCTTGGGTTTCTCAAACCCCAAGGTTACAGCTATCGATCAACCACTAAAAAATCTTGATGAAGAAGGCCGACCTATCTATAGCCTCGGCCCTTTCATGGATTATGAAATGGAGTTATAACTATCTCTAGATCAACCCCATATATCCATAACCCAATTCCTCACTAATGCTTCCTAACCCAGATCTTACTCCTCTCTTTTAAGAAAAAGCAAGATAAGAAACTAAGTCTTGCAACCCATTAATTATAGCATTCAAACATGGAGAAACACTATATTTCATTATAATTGAATTTAATACTAAAACAACACCCAATCCATTCTAAACCCTATCATGCACACATCCTTAGCAACTAAATTAGCTACTCATGGATAAAGTTAAAAAGAAGATACCCATGGGTAATTAATTAGCAATACATATTAAATAGAAATTAACAATCTTCTACAACAGTATTATCACAACTGACATAGGCAGGATGAAACATGGGACAAAAAGAAACCCGAGAGGCTCAAGTCGACCCATGGCATTAACATACATCGAAACTCAATTATATTAAAGCGTAAGATCAACATAATAAGCACATCGGAAGTCTGAACACAACATAAAATTAGAACATACAACACGGGTCTAAAAATTTGAATACAATCTATATGCAGAAAAGCTTATATTTATAATAATGAGTTGATGGGACAAGACCCAACTAACTCTCTAAGTATGGCGAAATAGAAAAGACAGCGATATGGAATGGTCCTTGGGAGATGAGGCCTCACAAACTAAAATGGATATGCTACTCTACAAATTTGGATATGAGGTTTGAGTACGAATATCGGAGCCTATATCATGAAATGATACAACATAGAGTATGCGGTCAGTACGTGAAATGTACCAAGTATGCAAGGTAAGTAAAATGCTAAGTAAGTAAAATCATTGAACATGCATAATATAAAACATAATCAAGATAAGAGTGTGAAATTAGGGCTTGCATGCTATTTTAAACTGAACATAGTTGAATATCATATTTGAATCGAATGACCCAAAGTGAAATCTAATAATTACAAGTGGCGAAAATTAGGTCAAACCTATTGAAAACATAATATCATATTGATATACATGCATAAGCGAAATAATGAGGAACAATGAGAGAATTGTCATATAACCAACATTACCACGATAGAGCTTGCTGGTCACGACTGTCACACTAAAGTGGGCGAGCCGTCTAAAAAGCCTTTCTAGGTCTAAGGACGCTACCGTGATATCGATATCAAGCTAAAGGCCCCTTGGGGTAGGGAAAGCTCAAAGGAGGTCCCCGAACAATCGATCATACCTGCGTTGCCCGTAGTTACGGGGCATAGGGTTGGTGACCCTTAGCCTACTCGTACAAACACTATTCCCAAAAACATGCATATGCTCCTCCCATCATATTTCAACGAAGGCGGCCATCGTCTATCAAAAAAGCTGAATAATAACATACATGCATAATTTGAATCATAACATGAGGAGCTTTGGCTCAAACCATACCACAAGCTGAAAATAATGGGAGTCTTGGCTCCAAGACCATGTGGTAAGCTAATTCATGAAATCATAAAACGTACTTGATCCATAGGCTTGCCCAATACTTAAACATACTTGAAATCAACTTGATTCACTTTGAAAACATGAACATAACATGGGTATTTCAAAAGCATACTTTCTTCATAAACATCACATCATACTTGAACATATATCTCATAGATCTCAACTTTCATGAATATTCATGGATGGGCATCATAGTTTGAAAATTTTGAAAACATAATTTATAATTAAAAAATTGTAAAATATGCCCATTAATCATAATTCATCATTTAGAACATGCTTAGATCATACCCATGGTTAAAACTTAGGAATTCATGCATTGGGTAAAAACCCCATGGAATCATCAACTAGAACATCATGAATTGAGAGGGAATTCGGCATAGGTGTGAAAAATTGCACCTATTCATAGCCTTACATACCCAAAGGGATATGATTTTCACACTTCCTTGATAGCCCAAAGAGAATCTAGGAAGAACTTGGGAGAACTAACCACG
Source organism: Datura stramonium (assembly GCA_018107945.1). Taxonomy (NCBI): domain Eukaryota; kingdom Viridiplantae; phylum Streptophyta; class Magnoliopsida; order Solanales; family Solanaceae; genus Datura; species Datura stramonium. The sequence continues at coordinate 20,960 of JACEIK010009122.1, forward strand.
ATCACCTGTCAAACTTCTAAACTTGCATGCATGAATTAGAATAGGCTTAAAATAAACAAACCTTCTTAAAACATTCCATTTGACCTTAAAATGACATAGTTTTAGGCCTTAGGAACACAAGAATTATGAAAAGTCCTTACTAAACTTCGTAGAAAAGCGGTGCCCGGTTCAAGGGAATTTGGGCGAGTCGTGCGTCACGGCCATGACTCATGGGTGTATCACGTTTCCTCCCATGAAATTACATCTAGATTGTCACCATGATGCATTTAATGATTCATTGCCTGACCCTAGACTCATGGTCCTCCCGTCCTCTACACGCAAGAAATCACACAGGATCACCACGACTCATGGAGCACCAAGCGAGTCGTGGTGACCAATCAATAGGTACAACGCCCATCTTCTTCTTCCTTCAACTCATCCTTGACCACGAATGAATTAACGAGTACGTGAATTGCTGACCATAAACTCGTGATCATTCCATGGTCACCCCAAACTCAAAATTCCAAACCACAGCCAATCTTCACCCCATGAGTCGCTCCACCGACTCGTGGCCTACCCTATGGGTCACAAGACTACTCGTCCTGTGGCACACAGTGCAGAAAAATTGATTTTCTCCATTTCAACTCACTTAGGTCCTAACCTTAGGGCTTAGGAGTATATGGTATACTTTCCAATGTAATTGGAGCTCAAGATGAAGAAAGAAGTGTACTATCTATTTTCTCTCTACAATTTTTAGCTAAGATGTAAAAAGTTATTTCATGTATGAGTACAATTGGGTTAATTTTCATATTCTCTTTTTGTATAAATTTCTTTAAATTCCCTTGGAAGCTTCCAAATTGAATTTTTCAAGTTAGACTAATTTTGCTCTATTAACATCTGGTCACTTACTTGCTTGTGCTTGGTGAAAAAAATTCGCAAATCTTCCGCAGTACGAGCAGATTTTCTTGGACTATGTTTGCGGTTGCACCTGCATCTTGTAAGGTGCCAACCTGTGCCTCACATGTGTTTTTCAACTCAAGATCATTGCTCACTACACGACACCTGCGTTTCGTAGGCACCAATGTGTGGCATGCAGATTCCTATCTTCTAGCCGAACTATTTCTTTTTCTAAATCCAATACCTACAAAATCAAAGAAAAGGCATAAAACCTCTCTAATTGATGTAAAGAATACAAAAGCCCATTCTTAACCTAATAAGTTGGTAAATTTACCAACTCTTAAACCCCAAACTTGAACTCATTGCTTGTCCTCAAGAAAGACATTCTCTCACAGCCCAAATTGAATTAAGCATTCGCATCCATGAGAGCTAGTTAAAGGGACTCCTAAATCTTAAGACAACCCCAAAAATCTCACCTTTGATTTAAGAAAATAAAACTCAAAACATATTGCATAAACTCAATTGGTAACTACAAGCATTTTACATATCTCATTTTCATTCTTTCTCTTCAAAATAGTGGGTATTTTCGATCAAAGAAAGCTTCAAATAAGCATCTCAAGTCATTGAAAATTAATATTCAAGGTTTGCCTTAAAGTTCACTACACAACTTATCTCATTCACACCTCTCAATTGATAGCATAATTTTAGCATGTAAGGAAGTGATACCACTCACACACAAAGAGAATCCCACTCATATTCATGAAGTTAACACATAGGGTTATAAATTAAGAAAAAGACGCTTACTCTCTCAAAGTCATTGAAGTGCATACACATTTTACCCATAGGCTTGCCCTTTATGTAATTCTCCACTAATGCAAAGTTGCTACCTTTGGGAATCACTAAAGACTTGCGGGTCATAATGATGGCTAGGGGTAGGGTAGGACAAATTTTAGCTCCAGTGGCCCGAGAACCTCCCTAATTGCTTTTTGTGAACACAATCAGCTATCCCGCTACCTTAGTGAGATCATTCCACCTCATCTCTCCTTATTGATCATTCACATTTTTCATCAAGAACCACATTTGTAACACCTTAGATTCTACATTTAGCTTCATCTAAGAAAGAGATAGCCCTTTCAACTTATTCTTTTTCTTCTATTAATTAGATTTTCAACCAACTATTTCATTCTTTAAAAAACAAGTAATTTGGTGCTACCTCACATTGAAGCTCACATATTCTCCTTTTTTTGCACACTCCCAAACTTAGGCTTTTGCCTCATTTCAATTTATTTCTTTATTCCTCCCCAAGTCACGGGCTTCAAGCCCCCATTTTTCTTTTTTCATCACTAGAAATTAGGGAGGATGATTGCCAAAGAAAATGATTAAAAAGGGTAATAGGAATACGGTTTCCAAGAAAAATGGATAAAGGCTAAAACATTGGCTATCAAAGATTGATATCCAAGGAGGTCATTTTATGGTGAAGTAACTATCAAAAGAAAGCCTAAGATTATTTTGTAAATGCGGCTACATCTAAAGATTTGAATCACATGAGGAAAGTTTTAGACAATATGCACACACAGAATCAATTCAAAGGCCTCACCATACAAGGCATCATTCTTAAGAGTTCAACTATTTTCACAATCAAATCAAAGTGCGCCTTTAGACAAGCTATCTCTTACAAATCGAAGTCAAAAAAAAAAGGAATGTGTAATTCATGACAAGAGAGTTGCTCATTTCAAATTCCAAGACTCGTTGCTATGCCATAATTTTTGTGGTACTAATTAAAGTATAAAAATGACTCAAAAACATGGCATTTTCCTTAAGCAAATTTGCCTCTCAATCTATCATAGGGAAATGTCACATGGTTCGACACAAAAAAGAAAAGAAAGAAAATTTTGCTCCTTGGGAAAAACCATGGTATAAAGAAAACACTTGGAGTTTATTGTTATCTACTATAAACAAAAATGATTTCCTAAACATGGGTCATGAATCATTTGGAAAAGTAAAGCTGACCCATCAATGGAAACTCGCCGTCAAACAGAGACCAAATTCATTACAAAAAAGCGACGAGGGCATTCATCATATTTTTCATTCCAACGAAGCCTAACCTCCAGACAAAACATTACATAGTAAAGCGCACGGGATGCATGGGTATCCACCTCCCTATGAAAATCATCCTGTATACCCAAAGCATATTAAGAACAAAATAAAGAAGGAGGGCTCCTAGTGTGATTTAGAAGAGCGAGGAGTGGCCCATCAAGAGTGCAAGCTATCTCGTATCTTAGGAGGCATTGGAAATACAGTGGGGAGTTCAAGTGGCTTCTTTGAGTGAAGAGATTACGATGCGATCTGGAAGAGTATGGATCTCGTGGTAAGAATAAGTTGGTACCCGGTAAGGATCACAGAGGAGAAACCTAAAAAACAATAAGCATCTTGGGAAATGTGATTTTGATGATACACCTCTTCATCCAACAGCGATAACGTACGAACTACACCTCTCTTGAAGAAGGCATAAATGATTTGTTGCTCAAAACAAATATTCTCGATGGATATCGGAATTCGAATCTACAAAGACTAGTGAATTATTTGCGAAGTGTTGTTTAGAAATTTGAATTAATTCACACCAAATCAAAAGAAAATAAAATAGTAAATTTTTTGGGTAGAGGGGAATGAACTCAATAATATGGTGGATTAACTCGGCTAGTTAAAAGCATTAAAATAATAGCAAAATTGAAGAAACAAATGATGATGAGGAATTTAGGCGTGGTGTAGATGGGGTGTTAATCGGATGAGGATATTTAGATCATTAAATTGTTGTGAATAAAAGTGTAAATAAGTTTGGACAGATGTTGCCGTGGTTTTCAACCTCTTAGGCGCCTTTTCTCGAGTCCTTTCAAACCTCAAGACACTATTCAATTATCCCAATAAAGTTTGGGTTAGTAGCTGAGCTATATCTAGCCATCAACCACTAATTAGGATTATGAATATAGGTTTTGGCTATTTCGCCCCAACACCCACACAATCACATTTATTCCCACTATCAAATTCTCCTCAAATAGTTAAATTATTCTTTCAAGAAGCCAAAATCAAGTAAAACCAAAACCATATTTTCACCTATGGGCAATCAATTATAATTTAAATTCAACACATTTACACTAATTTAGCAATATTAAGATGAATCTACTTGACACCCAATCTAATTAAATACCCATCATCACACACCTCTAGCTAATAATTTAGGTACTCATAATTAAGAAACTAAAGAGCATATTCATTAATAAACTATTGATTTCATTACTAAGAAAACAGTAAACTCAAAATATGTCTACAACAATAGTTATACCTTGCTAAGGAAGAAGATGAAAATAGGAGAGAGCAATATTCAAATTTCTTCTCCAATGGAGTTTTTTCTCTCTTTCAAAAGCAAAAAGAATGTTCAAAAGATAAAAGATATGCAAAAAGTACTTTCTTGTAACTATATACAATAATAGAGACAACCAATCTCCTTTTTTATTCGTGCTAGACGTAATTTTCCCTATTCGGGCATTTTTTTCAGTGTGACGTGGTCCATGCATTTTTAATCTGTGAGCAAACATTTTATTACGCGATCAGTGCGATTCTAGGACCTTTCGGTGATGCCTTCGATGATTCGCCGGTTCCCATCCACGAGTCCCCAGGCCTACAAAGTGCTTCTACCACCACATTTGCCTTACTCGGATAGTAAAGCACACTCATATCGTAGTCATGAGTAGCTCCAACCACCTCCTTTGCCGAAGGTTGAGATCCTTAAGTAAAAACGTATAGCTCTTGTAAATTACGTACACACATCCACGTGGACCCCATACAATTAATGTCGCGATATCTTGAGAATACCCTTTGTCCAATTCAAGATCATGAGTGGGTAATTATTCTCGTGGACTTTTAGCTGTCTAGAAGCATATGTTATGACTTTCCACGTCTTTGCATCAACACTCACCCAATTTGATCTTGAAGAATCACAATACACCTGAGCCCATCGAGTACCCCCAGGTAGAGTTAACACCGATCTTGAAGTAAGTCAAGTCTTGAACTCTTGAAAGCTCTTCTCACCAAGCCTCCGACCATTGGAATTTCACCTTCCTGGATCAATTTGGTCATAGGTGCTTCAATCGATGAGAAAGCCTTCTACAAATCTTCGATAGTAACTAAACCCAAACGAATACATGAAGGATTCATTGGTCTGAGCCAATTGTTCCACGCTTCTATTTTTTGAGAAGTCCACCATTATGCCTTCTCTTGATGCCACATGGCCCAAAAAATGCTACGAAGTTCAACCCAAAACTCACACTTCTTTGGGTGGCATATAAGTGATGATCCTTGAGTGTGAAGCACTATTTTCAAATGGCGGCATGTTCCCTCCTCGCTCAGATGGTCTCGGGATGTCATCAATAAACACAATCACGAACATATCTAGGTATGGATTGAACACCCTGTTCATCAAGTCCATAAAAGATCTGGAGCATTCGTTAGTCAAAAGACATAAATACAAACTCATAATGACCATACCGCATCCTAAAAGGTTGTCTTGGGACGTCACTCTCCTAAACTCTAAGGCTGATGATACAGTTTGAGATCTATCTTCGAAATACTTGGCACCATGGAAAATTTGGTCAAATAAATCATCAATCTTGGGTAAAAGGATACTGTTATTGATGGTGACTTTGTTCAATTGCCGATAATCAATACACATTCGAAGAGAACCATCTTTCTTTTGAAAAAGAAACTGGTACACCCCATGAGGACTTTCTTGATACAATAAGAAACCCTTATTTAACGAGTCCTTCAATTGTTCCTCAACACCTTTAGCTCGAAATTTGGAGCCGTGCAGCAGGGAGGAATAGATATGAGGCAACGTGTCGGGAAGAAGGTTAGTACCAAAATCAATTTCCCTCTCGGAGGAACACGAGTAAATCATCGGGAATACTTGGATACTCTGCCTCTTTGGAACTAAGCGATAATTCCGGGTTCTTGGATTCAACATCCTTAACCCTTAGAAATCATCTTTCTAGCATTAAGGTAGGAAATGAAACGACCTACGGGCACAATGAACTACCTTTCATTCTAAGAGTGGCTCAGTCGGAAATCTAAACTCTCTTGCTCAAGGTTTCTGATCATGAGGCATAACAAATATCCAATCCATGCCGAGATAACATCAAAATCGATCATGGCTAACTGTATCAAATATTCTGAGGTGACTTTCTATAGGAGATGAGACCCAGGAAACCTCTATATACTGTCTAGCTACCATTGCATCTCTTAGAGTAGAGGCGAAGGGTTCGAAAAGTCTTCAAGGCCCGACTCAGAAGCTCTTGACCACATAAGGTGTCATAAAAGATAAAACAGCGGATCTAACCCGAGCATAAGCATCCAATATGGAAAACTGTAACATACCGAGTGGCCCCACATCTGGAGAGACCTCTTGCTCTGGCAGGTATGCTAAAGCATAGAATCTTTTCTAGCGGCGGCCGCCAGTGCTAGTAGATGCTCACGATGTTCTAAGTGCGCGGATAGAGTTGCTAAACTAGAAGCTGACCTCTCGGCCCCCATCATGATCTTGCCTCGGCTATTGGGCAATCTCTGAGCATGTGTCCGGGCTTCCCACACATGAAACATGCACTATGCACCTTCGCTCTTGACCCAAGTGACCCCAGGCCACACCGCAGCCAAACTTGAACACTAGAATTTGTGGGTATCTTTGCCTCTAACCCCTAGCGCACGATTCTCCCCACGATCATGCCTCATTCTAGATGAAACACTCAATGTCGAAGATTCTGGAGCTGATGATCTACGGTGGGTTTGTTGTCAATGCCCACCACTTGACCTTGGTTGTGAGAACACCAGTGATCATTGGTCTTTAGCCCTCTTGGCCTCCTCTCTCACCAGATGTATAGCCTCCATGCTTTGGGCATACAAGGCTGTCTAAAGAGGATCCATGTCTTGGTGAAGCATATATCCTACAATCATTATACAACCCAATCTGCTACCATGTATGAATCTACTCATCCTCGCCCTACGATGAAGCCACCGTCACAGGGTGTACTTTAACAAGCGAGTGAACTCGAGAGTATACTCCATACCATCATTCTTCCTTGCTTCAGATTCCTGAACTTCGGCTGCCTTCAGCTCCCTCATCTCTCACAAGGGAAGAACCGATCGAAGAATGCAACATGAAACTCTTCCCAAGTAGCGGGCCGCTCACAGTGACCCCGCTATCTTTCCATTGGCGAAACCAAATGTGCGGCCCCTTTCGGGTATTACGAGCACAACTCGCGCACCTGACTCCATTCACCACCATGACCTAGGTGATCTTCACTAACTCATCTATGAACTTATACGCGGAGTCCTCATCATTTGACACGAGGAACTCTGCGCCGAGTTCATTCTCAGAAATATCAGACTCGAAGCATACGAATAAGTTTGCCGAGAAACTCCAACATGGTCAAGCGCTCACAGTGCACAGTGCGCTGGCCCAGTGGGAGCCTATTGGTGCCCGTACCGTTACGATCCTCGTGGCCTTCTCCATTCCCATTCTACAATTCATTCTTCGGGAGCCATGATTACGCAATCGTGAATAGAACAAAATAGAATGATAGAGAGACATTTCATCGCATGACATAGATCATGAAAGAAGGGAACATTTCCTAATCATCCCGTAGCCTCTTTGTCATAAGTGTGGTGCACTTAACATCCATGAAAAAGACTCTACTTAACGCAGCTTTCGAGACACCCTAGGACACTCTAAACTTAATGCTCTGATACCAAGTTTTTCACTACCCAAACGGAGGCTCGGATCGCAACAGGACAAGGAGCCAGAAGGTCAGTCCACCCATGGCATAAAGCATACATTTAACTCGATCAATGAGGTGAATAATCAAAAATATAAACTAGCGGAAGTCTAAACCAAACAAAAATAGGAGAAAACACAATCGAAAGTAAAAATACAATAAATATGTCGAAAATTCTCTAAATATTTATGAGTTGTTGGGGCCAGATCCGAACTAACTCAACAAGGCGCAACTAAAAATACATAAGAAAATCGGAGTTGTCTAGCCCTCGGGAGGTGAGGACTCACCAAAAATGAAAAGGCTAAGCTGACCAGGTCAGACATGAGGCGGGGTTGATCATGAGAGTCGGGTCTTTGTATCATGGCTTGATATAGCATAGAGTATGCGGTCATAACGTGGAATGCACCGAGTATGCGGGTAAATAAAATCGCTAAAGTAAGTAAAATTATTTAAAGAAAATGCATGATGCAAACATAAAGATTAAAAATCTGAGAGCATGGCTTGCATGCATTCTTTCTGAAATCATGATCTCTTCATGACATAACATATCGGCATGACATATCATAACATAATCGATTGACTCAAAGCTGAAATCTGATATTTATAAATAAAGTTGAACATTGGTTCAAACCTGCTTTAGAACATTCTTACATATGTAAATATCATGAGTAATGAACATATATTGCAGATCATGAGGAACAATGGGGGCTAGATGTATGACTAACATACCTTGATAGAGCTTACTGGTCCCAACTATCACACTCAGTGGGTAGAGCCATCGAAGCCTTTCTAGGCTTTGGGGATGATACCGTGTATCGATATCAAGTTGGCCCTAGGGTAGGGGAATGCTCACACGGAAGGTCTCAAAGTCACAATATATAAACCTACGTTGGTGTGTAGTTACGAGGCATAGGAGTGATCGATCCTTAGCACGCTCGATGTGACACTAATCCCAAAAACATGCATATGTTCTACATTGTTATTCATGGCTCAACATCGTCTATTGTGAATCTCATAAATCAAATACATCTCAAAAGAAGAAATCATGCGAAGAGAAACTTAACTCAAATCCCTATGCAGTGCTAGTTTTTAATCTTTTCTCTATTTCAACTCAGTGATCTTTTGGGCTTACGAGATATAACATAGTCAATAAACATTCGAGGAAATCTTGTCTTTCTTTCTCACGAACAACTTTTGGAGCACCCCATGGAGAGATGTTGGGCCTAACGAAACCCTTATGATGTAGGTCTTTTAGCTGATCCTTCCACTCCTTAAGCTCAATTGGAGTCATTATGTAAAGAGGAATGGAGATGGAGTTATTGTACGAAGAAGGTCACATCTTGAAGTGTATTTCCCACTCGGGAAGGACTCGGGGAAGATCTTTGAGAAACATGTCGAGGAATTCCTTGACAGCTAGGCCCGGCGAATCTTTGACCTGAATTAGGTGATAAATGCACCCTTTAGAAATGAGCTTCCTTTCCTTAAGGTAGGAAATAAGCCGACCTTAGGCCTTTAGACTTTACTATCATCTCGTATTCTCATGGCTTATTTGGAAGCGAAATGATGACCCCAGTTTGCAGTGTGAGAACCTGTGGTGGCCAATCTCATACCAGAAATGAGGTCATAACTCAGACAATAATTCTGATAATTGGGAGTGACATTATCAATCTTGGCTCTTGTTTCTATACCAGGTATCTAGTAGTTCTGTGAGATGAGAATTGAGAGTGTTGGAAGGAATTACAGTTATTTAAACACCCATGACCATAAGAGTCGCGATGATAGTGGATATTTTTGGATATAGAAAAGGTATACAAATCTTAATTGAAGAGACGTAACATACCTATGACCACGTCGGGTGAGCTCTCGATCTTGGCGAGGACAAAGCATAAATGAAGTTTGGTGCTAACCGCCATCCATACTTGAGTATTTACCCGGTGACGAGGACAACTGCTAGAACATGAGTAGTAAGAATGTGATCTTCTCGGAGTCTTCTTGTGGACATTCCTTTGCTTTGTGACCAAAGTTGTCCACATCAAAAGAAACCCTTTTTTGAAGGTATTCACCTAGATGGTTCTTGCCACACTTAGGACAAGATAGGTGGTGGTGCTATGTTGTAACTCTGGGAGCGAGAGCGAGATGCTCCACCGCCCGTCCTTGCGGGGTAGTAAGTAAGTGGCCCATTTGACAGAGTGTTAGAGTCACTTTATTCTTGTTGTTGTCGGTGGCTACTACCATTGGACCTTTGGTGGCCATAATCTGATTGTCCCGTTCTAGCTCGCTTGTTCTCCCTCCATATCCTTTCAACTTTTCTACCTCAATCTTGAGACCTGAACAATATGGATGGAGAGGTCAATGTTTTTAATTAACATTGTAGTCCTACACTCTTTAAATACCAAGTTTGATACTCCGTTGATGAATTTGAGCATGCGAGCCCTTGGCACCGGCTACCATCTCTGGAGCATACCTTGGAAACCCATGAACTCAATGCATATTCCTCCCTTTTGATTTTGTTACCTTGCTTTAAGTTCACTTGAACTGCTGCGTAGTAGCCTCCCTACACTCTCCGGGAAAGAACCTCTCTACGAGAAATGTTGTGAAGACTCTTCTAACTCTACCGTCTCTACTCTGCTAGTCTCCTTCCTTCCTGTCGACCGTCCCAGGCCACCCCTTTCAGAAGCTGGTAGGCGGCTAGGTCAACACTCTGAAACTAACACCCATAATCTGCGTGATCTTCTGCACCTCATCTACAAATTCACAGTGGGTCACTCTCCACTTTGGATCCATGAAAATTTGGAGGTTTCATTCGGTGAAATACCAAACCCTAGCAGCTATTGCGGACGGTTTTTGTTCACTAGAGCAACCTATTGGTTCACTTGATTATTCACCATGCGAGCCGGTAGTGGATAGCGCTCCCTAAATTTGCTGACGACACTTGGTGTACGAGAGGCTGCCCGGCTAATAGTAGGAAGGATTGGCTAGCATTTACGGCCCTCTTACCATTTCCTCATCTTGGAAGCATTTTACTGAAACAAAAATAGAGTTTGAGTTAGGAGAATGTTTAAAGATTGAACTTGTATACGATGATCACAGTATCAAACAAAAGGGACTTTTCCTAATAACATCTTGTAGCCTCTCCGTCATAAGTGTGGCACACTTTACTCCCATGAAAAGGACTCTACTTGACACGGCTTTCGAGATGTCCTAGGATACTCTAAACCTAGTCCTCTGATACAAGTTTGTCATGACCCGAGTCTCTATACTGGATGCGACACGGTGCCCAGTAACACAAGTGACCCCAAGTTAACCCATAGTCCTATCATTACATTGGTAAATGAATAAACATAAGAGGAAGGTTAAAATAAATAAAAATCATTAAAGAAGAAACTTATTTGGCAGGAGTCAACATTTGAAAAACAATACTAAATATCTTTACTATGTATGAAACACAACTACTAAATGATGAGTTGTTGGGACAAGCCCCAGAAGCTAACTCTAAAATCTAGCGAAAGAACTAATGAAAATAAATATCATCCTCGAGAAGATGAGGACTCACCAAATGCTACTACTGATATAAGTCTAAGGAGCTACTAACAATGTTGGGACTAGAACTTGTGCTGTATCATGATACGATACAACATGGAAGGCACGCATCGATTACTTTGAATATCTTGATAAATGAGAGATATAATAAGCATGAAAGAATAAATCTTGAACTAAAATGACATGAAATGACCAATGAAACACTAAAAAATTATACAACAGTAATATAACTTATATGATCAATAATGACCCTAGGCGATAGTCATAAACATGTCCTACATTTGAGATATTGAATTGAGCTAAACTAAACTATGCGAGGCTGTATTGACTATTAAGAGTCTATAACAACATATAACTACATGAGCTAAACGTAGAGTTCGATGTATACGCCCCATCTATAGGACCCAATATGCCTTGTAGGAACATAAAGGCATGGGTATGTGATCCTTTATGCAGGCCTATTTAAGGATAAAACAACTCTTTGTGGCAGCGTTGTTACGGAATCTTGGTGCCTTGGAACCCAAACGCACGGTGCTAGTACTAATCCTTCCGGATAGTCCTAACATGATTACTACTACAAAGGCGAGCTCAAATCTAGGGCCTAAAAGATTAAGTCGAGGATACTTATACGAAGTACGAGAGTCTTATAGTTGAATACTATAAGCTGGTGTTCTAAGGCGGTTAGAGTTGCTTGCTCCCAGCGTATTAACCATGCAGCCAGAACTAGCGATGGTGATGGCGATAGTGGGAGACATTGCGAAACCTCTAAAACTTACTATAATAGAATTGATCAAGCGGCCTTACTAAAAGATGCGAAGATATTAACATCATGACCAAAATTGAGCTAGCATGCTGGCCCGATTGAGAATTTTATCGATAGAAGATAATTGGAATTTTCAAAAATGATAGTGTCAAGAAACATTATGGCTATACAATTATGCAAGGCCCTAGTTACTACACTTATCGAATTAGATCTAAAGTCACTTTTAGGAAAACAAGTATCAACATGATCACTAGATGGTAGGTAGCAATAAACAATATGAACATCATTTCACATGATTTAATCGGAACATGACCAAAGAGATTTTCCATTTCAGAAAGTCTCGGGGGCTTAGAACTAATAAGAAATTTAGATGGATTTTGGGGCACAAGGAAGGACAATTCGCACGCTAAATTCTCACATACGGTGTAGAGAAATCCTAGGAAATCAAACCCTTGGGAAATTGAGAAGAAAGTTGAATTCCTAGCTTTGCCTTAAGAATGCATGCGAGAGTTCTTGGGCCCGAGTCTAGGTGTTGAGAGGAATATGTCGATCACTCCTTTAATTCGCTCCAAAATGCCCAAAATAGCGTATTTTAGAGTCACAGAAGCTTAGGAAATTGAAAAGTCCTTGGAAATTTTGCGAGGAAAAATGACACGGCTAGTCCCAATGAGGGACTAGATGAATCGTCGCTCTTGACCACAGCTCATGGTGCAACGTCGTCGCCCGGCATGCTGGAAATTTCTCATCACGAGTCACCATTAGGGACACCACGACTTGTGGTGTGCAGGTAAACTCATGTTGACCGATCATTGGGAAAACTACCAACTTTTCAACATCAGGAAATACCTTGACCCACGGTCAACCTGCGGCGTGGGGTTGACCCGACTTCGTGGATTCACCGCATAGTCAACCCTAAATCCAAAAATCCAACCAGCTCATCCTCGTCCCCACGAGTATAACGACTCATGGTGCACCCCCACGAGTAAGCTGGGCTGACTTATCTGTGAGTTGTCTGAAAATCATATTTTCTCATTTCAACCTTCGGGCCTAATATTAGATTTTTGGGGTATTACCTATGGAGCATAAAAGCAACATAGAGTCCGTATGATAGGTCATATGTCAACATCAAAGAACGTGCACACTATTTTTATCCATGATACAACTTACAGCTCGTAAATTGCATTTGCAAATGGTATGTTTCTTCGTAGAAAAAACTTCAAAGAATTTGATTCTAGGTATTCAACTTCTGCGTACCATTCCACGGACCCTACATTCGATTCACGAGTAGTGGCTTGAGCTTGCAATTTGGTGATGATCTTTTATTTGACATTGTCATTTTATTTTTAGCATCTCTCAGTATTAAATTGGCACTCATAAACATCCATTAGAATAAAATACTTGGGTTACCTCCTAAAATGCGTTTGATTTAATATGCGATACGATACAAATACTACACATTGTGTAGCATCATTTGTGGTATTTTCCAGAATCCACTTTACTAAGGGTGTGCACAGTCGATGCAATATAATAACCTTCAAGAGTTGGGAATGTATCCACAAGGACTTTGTATAGTTCCAAAATATCAGGTAATGGAAATATGATTCGAAGATTGATAAGAAAATCAAGTTAATTGTAAAGAGGTAATTATACTAAAATTAGAATGTTTAGTGCTTAAATCAACAAAGGAGAAATGTATGTCTGTCCCCATATAGGGTTGTTCCCCTAAATAACTCAATTTGGTATTGGGAATGGATTCTCGTGAATGGCAAGCAATCAACTAGAAATCGTTAGGTGTCTTGCAACAATTCTAACAATGTCAATCTAAAAGCAATTTTCTCAAATTTATTAGAATTATAGAAAAAGTGATTGATAGTTTTCCAATTTAGGTTCATCAAATCATTAAGTGAATCTATTAAGCAAGGTTTAAAGCCTTGGGCCATTGTTGTTTGATGCTACCCAAATCTCTATTGGCTCTTTCAAGCACAATTGAAGCAATAGGCATAATTAGATGTTTGCACCACCAACTTCACAATATAAAACAATAATCTATAAAAGATTATCAAGTCCATAATCATTCCTCCCTAAGATCATTAGGGTTCACAAACCCATTAGATTCACAACCCCAAATCAAGGTTTAGCAATGAATGGCAAAAGAAGAAGAGAAAAGTTTATATTTAAGCATGATCACTTACTAAGCATTAAAAAGAGAAAACTTGGAATTGATAAAACTAACTTCAATTTTTTTCCAAATATAGTGGGTATTTTTAAAGCAATGCAAAAACTATGAAAACTATATCCAAATTGTCAAAACTATCAGAACTACTCAAAAATATGCCAAAAATTACTATTTCTACTAAACCTAATATACGAAATCTAATTTAAATTCGGAGGGATTGTAAGTCACGAATGGACCGTACCTTCATATCTCTTGACCGTCACTCTAATGCAATCAAATCGGTTTGCTACCGCATTTTTTTAATTTATGAATCATTTTTGGATCATTTTTTGAATATGAAGTTCGTATCTTAGACCATTTTAAATTAGTTTTTGAATATGTAGTCTACATCATATTGCATACTTTGATATGAGATATTTGTGGCTCCTTTGGATTTAACAATGATTGAATCTGCGACCCACACTATGAATTCTGGCCGTTTATTTCATTTTCATAGGTAAAGGTTGTACCATTTTCTCAAACTCATTGAAAATCCTTAAATATATTAAAATATATTTAGTATTTAATTACTTTAGAACTTAAAGACATGCAAAATTCTATGAAAAAAAGTACGGATGTGTTGCAAATGACATCAACACCCCCAACTTAAAGCCTTGTTCATGCTTAAGCGAAACTAAAATAAGAAAAATCTAATCTAGTCTCTTGCTCAAAAGTCACAAGTGAAATGTCATGGGTGGTTTTTACAAGTAGCTATAATCATAAAATTTTCAAACAAGCCACCCCCTCCATCACACAAAAATTAGCTTTCGGAACTATTAAGTCTAAACATGTAATATCTACTCATGATATTATTTCAATATACAAGACTCCTAGATTGAGAAGCAACTTATGTTAGTCATTATCATCCATATGCCCTTACATTTAGACAAAGAAAAGTATATTGTTTCAGAAGTAAATGTCACACACTATGCATGGACATAAGATAAAGAAAGAAGAGAACGACACTCAACTCTCATAAAGATGTTCACAAGTTGAGTCACAACTACCATATGCTTACCTCTATTCTCAAATGTCTTTTCTTTTGGAAATCTAGATTGAGATCACATAAGAGCTTTTATAAGCTTGGAATTGTTAGTCTAAAGGTCTGGTAGGATACAAATATGGTATTTAGTGATTCGATTACCATCATTGAATACTACATCACACTCCCATGTACTTTTATCTTTTTGTTCCCTTCATTTTTCTTCCTTTGCTTTCCTTAGAATTTTTACAATCCAAGAGTACTTTTGTGACTTATTTATTTTCCCTCTTTTTCTTTTCTTTTCTTTTCTCTTTTTCTTTTCTTTTTTTCTTTTATTTAATTTTTCTTTCTTTTTCTTTTGTTGCTAAATATACCTTGAGAAATGGTCAATTTAATCAATTTTACCATTTTCTCCTTATCATCTACGACTTACCATTTGTCGTATTATCACAATATTTCATAGTGACAGGATGGATTCAAAAGAGGATCATTTAGAGAATTGGTTTCAATTTCGACTGCGATTGATCAAGAAAAAGGGTTATAGACTCAAAGGGGAGACCAAACGCTACTAGAAATTAGGCCTATAACCAATTATATTTGTTGCAATGATTTGAAAATTATTGCTATAGATGGTTATTGCAACTGACAAAATCATTGCATGTCCATGATGATATTGATACATATTAATAATAAATTATTTGCATTTCCACATTGTGTTTTGTGTGATGGTGTTGCTCATCGTTGCAATAGATTGTTTGTTGCAACACATTTTTGCTATTGATATGGTTAAACTTTTCTCATTTTATTTAAATCTATTCTAACTAAACCCACCATAACACATATACACATATACCCTCTTTATATTTTTTATTTTCTAAATAAACATAAAATCATACAAATACACTACTGGCTTCATAGAGCGTTTTCGCCGTCATCAAGCTGAACCATCGCAATTGTCAAGTTGAATTGTTGCTAGTCATTGCCAATCATTGCCTCATTGTAGCCGATTGCAGTATGTCTTCATATACGAACATTTTTTTCCATCATCAATGTTACACCACCGAAAAGTTTTAATAATTATTTGATATGTGGCCACACTATATTAAATTACGGGTTGTATGTTGGTTATCGGTGAGGAGGGAAACATGTACGGAGAAGAGCGAAGTTTATGTTAAGTTCATATGTAAGGAGTTGATCTTGGGAATAATTACATGCCCAAGTAATATTTTATAACTTAGTTTTTCCTTGTTTATGCATTTCATTATGTACATTTTCATGCCTTTTTATATAAATGAGAAGAAATATTAACCAACATGATTAGTCGTTGGTTTTGAAGGAAATAATGCATTGGAGGACCCAATCTATGATTTGGTGAAGTGGAAAGTGATATCGGGAAAACACCAAAGTCGAATAAATTGGGCGATTTCTGAGAGGGCTTCCGCGATACCTCCGTGTCACGGGCGGTGCTCGGCGTACACTCCGTGTCACGGAGCGGTGCTCATGTTACACTCCGCGTCACGGAGGAAGTGCTCCGCGATACACTCCAGTCATAGAGCGGTGCTCCCTATACACTCCGTGACACGGAGCCATCAACAGGCATAAGTTTGCACAATTCTCATTTTACTATAAATAGGTCCCTTAGCTCCTGGAGCGTGTCAGGAGAGTCACGATTTATTTACGAAAAATACGTCGAGTGAGGAGAAGTGGGAGAAAGTCACCTGAGGTTCATCAATTTCATCTTCTCTTCTACCAATTCTTGTAAGTATTTTACTTTAATTATGTTTTTCTTGTAATTATACGAACATGAGTGGCTAGAACCCTTCCTGCAGGGTTGAAGCCACAAGATCTATTGTGATTTTGTGATTTTATTTTGGTTTTAAATTTATTGATTGTTGTTTTGTCTTGCAATCTTAATTATGGTTGTTTTTATGATTGATCTGTGAAAACACACCGTTAAAACTTAAATAAATGCTTGAAAATAAACCTAGGGAAGAACAAAAAGAATGTAGGAAGCAAGTTCTTGTCTTTGATAAGATTTAACGGACCAGGATAGAAATATACCTAATTTGCTTTGGTTGATAAAATGGGAAGAAAGACACCAACTTAGGAATTGTATCCACATCACCACTCTCAGAGAAGTTGTGAAGTTAATTCTTGGTTAAATGATTAGAGGTGCGAAACTCCTAATCAAGAGCATAAACCCCATAAACCACATCCATGTAATTGAATTTCCCACGAACTAGAATGTCACATCCCCGCTCAACGATGTAGTTGTGAGGATGTTTGTCATGTTTACAGGCTCGAAAGACCATAACATGAAATTGTAATTATGTGAGACAACAATTGATAGTTTCATACTTAAACCATTACAAAGCGTAGTATCGCATGATTATCAGGGCTTTAACTCTAGTTGCTCCTTGTTGATTTCGAGTATTTCGGTGACCACATCGAGACTTGAGTAAATTTCTCGAAAAAAAGTCTTTAATCAACTATGAAAGTTAATATCACACTTGAACTTGATAGTTAGCTCAATTGGTCTAGTTCTGTGGGTTCGACATCATGCTCTTAAAGGACCACTATATTACTTGTACGACCCGTACACTTTGCGGGCACATCAAGTTTTGGCGCAGTGCGGGGCTCGGCGAATTTTAGTGAATTTGTTTTGTTTTTGTGTGATTTCTAAAATTTCCTATAGAAAAGAAAAAAATTTATTAGTTTTAGATTTATTTTAATTTTTTTTATTTTAATCGATACCCTTCTTAACATAACATCATGTAATATAAATGGGTTAAATTTTGGATACTCTTATTTTGATAAGTATTGTCTTCATTGCGGAGGACCCCATTTATGGAAACAACATGTGCTTGTAATATATACGGTGGTCAAAGTGTCCATTGGAATGGATTTGCCCAAATGCATGCACTTGCAATATATGTGGAGGTCAAGAGGCCATTAGGATGGCTGTCAGAGATACGCCTCCCCTCCCCCAAGCCTCCTTATGATCATACATTTGTTTTTGCACAATATAGGCATGATGAAAATGAGGACTTGGGACGCCCAAGCTCGGAATAGAAGACATGCTAAAATAGATCCTTGAGCAAACGGGAAGCAACGAAGGAGGTGATGGAAGCATTGAGAGTTCGACAAGAAGAAAATGGAGAGGCCTAGAAATGATGAGCGTCAAAGTCAGGGAGATGAGTGTGAGTGAAGCTTGTGGTAAATTGCGGGTAACGGTTTTAGGAGATACTCAAGAGGAACTATAAGAAGAAGACAAGGGTGAATTTTTGGATGAAGCCCAACAATTAGAATCTCTTGAGAGTCACATTGATAGTCGTGCACATATAGACATTCAATTTATGAAAGAAGAGATAGAGTTCAACCATTTGAAAATTTATGGGGAGATAGATGTTGATTTGGAGAAGGTGTATACAAGTAGGGAAGTCAAGCACAAAGCAGTTTCAGAATTAAGGTGTATCGTACCCAACTCGAAGCATTTTTCGACATTAAGTTTGGTTGACAACCTAGAAAAAGAGTCTTCCAAACTTGTGGAGAAATATATAGAGAGAGAGGAACAAGCTCAATATATTCTGAAATTTGTTGGTCCCCGAAGAAAGAATGACTTCACTTACTTAAAAAGGCAATAAATGCCAAGGCGACATCTCTTGCTTGGTCCTCTCATTTTTCACCACCACCCGGGGGAGCATAAGAGAAAATTAGAGAGAAGAAATTAGGGGTGAATTTCATATCCTCAAGGTGGAGAAAAAGTAGTGAAACTTGATACATCGTGCCGCGGCGCGTAAAATTAGGCGGCGCGGGAGGCAACAAAGGTACCATTTTAATTTCTTGCATTTGAGTTTTATTTTATTTGAGTTTTTCTTCTTGTGTTGTTTTGGTGGAAAGTTAAGCATAGAAAGAGGAGTACAGTACTTATGGAGGAAGCTAACAAGCATGGAAGAGAAAAAGTGTGGGGTCGAACACCCCCTTGTGCAAAATTGAAGAAAAGCATGCTATTAGCTAGCAGAATACTCGGGGAGTATTTCTTATGTGTTTAATTTTAATTTGATGCTATGAGGACATAGAATGATTCAAATGTGGTGTGAGGGAAATTTCAAGGGAAATTTCAAAATTTACTGTGATTAAATTTTTGGTGAATGTAATGCTTGTGAGAAATATTTGAAAATTTTTTGTGAGTCAAGCATGACTTCATCACCCTTTGGTTTTCTTTCCGGTTCTTTTCCGTCGGGGCTCTTTGGAACCCAAAGAATAAAACTTTCTTTATGCGTATATAGTGCTTTTAGTCATGATAGAGACTATTTCCGGCCGATGGATGGATGATGACCATCTTGAGGAAAATTAGTCAATAGGTTTTGGTTTTTGAACCCGTAGCTAATTGATAGCTTGATGTTCTTGTTATGTGTTATACATGATAGTAAGATACAAGTGGTTAGTGTTGAAACATGTGAGAAGTGTATAACTTTGTGTGAGACACTTAGGCTCTTAATTTGACTCAGTGTTGATTGAAGCTTAATTTTGAATTCTTGTGATTAGTAGTTGAGAGTCTGGCGAATGTGTCTTGAATTGAGCATGTGTTGTGAGTGTAAGTTTTTCGAATATTCCGTGATATTGTGGAATGTCTAGAACTTGCACAATTGGTATATAAAGCGAAATGAAGGATGTGGTGCTTAGGAGATAGATTTAGGCATTTCTTTGAATGAACCTAAATGTTATCCCTCACTTTACCTACCTTGAATATTTAATCCTAGTTAGCCCCTTTGAGCCTTGAGCCTATTCTTTGATAGCTACACCATAAGCTTAATCCTTTTTCTTTCATTAGCTTTGAATTTGATCCAAAACTCCGAAGCGCTTAAGTGAAAAAATTCCAAAGAGTGAAGGAGTGAGAAGCATGAAAAAGAAGGAAAAGTAGAAGTTGTGAAAGTTGAGAAAAGGACAAAGGTGCACTTGTGTGAAAATGGGTTATTATTAGTAGGGAGAAAGAAAATAAATGAATGAAAAAAAATTGCTTAAGTACTCCTTACTACTAAGGCTAGTGTGCTTAAAGAAATGGAAACAAGAAGAAAAAATTCAAGATTGGAAAGAATGAGGGTGAAGTAAGAGAAGAGATGTCCTTAATGAAGGTTAAAGTTATTAAAAGCGCTTGGGGAAGATAGCCACTATTGTGGTCGAATAGTACCTACCCCGTCCCTTAGCTTACATTACAACCCATTAAGTCCTACTTGATCTTACATTCATACATCCTTAAATTAGTAGGAAGTAAAACACTAAGGAGCAAGCTTATGGGTCACTACATGATGCATGTGAATTCTTTGAGAGGAAGCGAGCGTAATTTTATTCATATACCCATACATGGTGTGATTTGAAAATTCATTAGTTAAAATAGGCAACTCTCTTGTGGTGAGGGCACATGTTTAATGAAGGATAACATTCATGTTGGATTTCAGTTGATTTGCATGAGTTACTTAGATTGAGAGTCAATTCATGAGGTTAGGAAGTCTTAACATAGTTGTATTTCATTTCAATGATTAAATCGTGCATGCTCTATTTTGTAGCTTGCTATCTTAAACGATCATATAGCCGTATCTTGAATTGTCTTGTTAAATTAGCTATGTGTAGTCTTCATGTGCATGAGATGTAAAAGGTTTGTTCGGGCGAACAAGACTTTAAGTGTGGGAATTTGTGATCTTGGGCATAATTACATGCCCAAGTGATACCTATAACAGATTTTCCTTGTTTATGCATTTACTTATGTACATTTTCATGCCTTTTTATATAAATGAGAAGAAATATTATCAACATGATTAGTCTTTTTTTGAAGGTAATAATGCACTTTGGAGAACCAAATCTATGATTTGGTTAAGTGGAAGGAATGATATCGTGAGCGAAACACCAAAGTTGGAATAAATTGGGCGATTTCCGAGAGGGTTTCCGCAGTACCTCCGTATCACGAGGCGGTGCTCAGTGCACTCCGCGTCACGGAGAGTGCTCCGCGATACACTCCCGGAGTCATAGAGCGTGCTCCCCTATACACTCCGTGACACGGAGCCATTCCCATGACAGGCATAATTTTGCACAATTCTCATTTACTATAAATAGGTCCCTTAGCTCCCTAAAATCGGAGAGAGTCACGATTTATTTAAAATCTGTCAAGGAGTGAGGAGAAGTGGGAAAGTCACCTAGGGTTCATCAATTTCATCTTCTCTTCTACCAATTCTTGTAAATAGTACTTTGCTTTATTAATGTTTTCTTGTAATTATACGAACATGGGTGGCTAGAACCCTACATCTAGGGTTGAAGCCACAAGATTTGATTGTAATTTTGCGATTTTGTTTTGGTTTTAAGTTATTGATTGTTGTTTTGTCTTGCATTCTTAATTATGGTTTTTTTAATGATTGATCACCATGGAAACACACACGTTAAACTTAGGCAAATGCTTGAGAAAGCAAACCTAGGGAAGAACAAAAGAATGTAGGAAGCAAGTTCTTGTCTTTGATAAATTTTTGTGGTTAGGATAGAAATATACCTAATACCTTAATTTGGTTGATAAAATGGGAAGAAAAGACACCAACTTAGGGTATCACATCACCACCCTTGAAGTAGTTTGAACCTAAGTTTGGTTAAATGATTAGAGAGATCTGAAAGTCCCTAATCAAGAGCATAAACCCATAAACCACATCCATGTAATTAGTTTCCCACGAACTAGAATGTCACATCCCGCTCAACGATATGGTGTGAAGATAGTTTGTCATGTTTAGAGGCTCGAAACACCATGAACATGAAATTGTAATTATGTGAGACAACAATTGATAGTTTAATACTTAAACAATTGCAAATTGTAGTATCGCGTGATTATCCGGCTTTAACTTTAGTTGCTCCTTGGCCGATTTGATATTTGAGTGACCACATCGGGACTTAATTAAATTTCTTGAAAAGTCTTTAATCAACACTTACGAAAGTTAATATCACTTGAACTTGATAGTTAGCTCAATTGGTCTAGTTTCCACCGTAGGTTCGACATCATGCTCTTAAAGGACCACTATATTGCTTGTACGACCGTACACTTGCGGGCACATCAAGTTTTGAGCGCCGTTACCGGGGACTCGGCGGAAGTTTAGTGAATTTGTTTGTTTTTGTGTGATTTTAAATTTCCTTAATTGTTGAAAAGAAAAATTTATTAGTTTTAGATTTATTTTAATTTTTATTTTTAATCGATACCCTTCTTAACATAACATCATGTAATATAAATGGGTTAAATTTTGGATACTCTTATTTTGATAAGTATTGTCTTCATTGCGGAGGACCCCATTTATGGAAACTTTATGTCGTAATATATGCGATGGTCAAAGTGTCCATTGGAATGGTTGCCCAAATGCATACACTTGCAATATATGTGGAGATCCAAGATGGCCATTGGATAGGTTTGTCCGAATGCATACTCCCCTCCCCCAAGCCTCACTATGATCATACATTGTTTTTGCACAATATAGGCATGATGAAAATGAGGACTTGGGACGTTAAGCTCGAATAGAAGACATGCTAAAAACGGATCCTTGAAGCGACGAAGCGAAGAGAGCGCGATGGAAGTAGTGAGAATTCAGCAAGAAGAAAATGGAGAGGCCCTAGAAATGATGAGCGTCAAAATCAAGAAAGGAGATGATGGTTGTAAATTTGAAGCTTGTAGTAAGTGCGAGTACGGTTTTAGGAGATACTCGAGAGGAACTATAAGAAGAAGACAAGGGTGAATTTTTGGATGAAGCCCAACTATTAGAATATCTTGAGAGTCCCCGTGATAGTCGTGCACATATAGACATTCAATTTATGAAAGAAGAGATAGAGTTCCAACCATTTGAAATTTATGGGGAGATAGATGTTAGAAGTTTGGAGAAGGTGTATACAAGTAGGGAAGTCAAGCACAAAGCGGTTTCGAGTGGGTGTATCGTACCCAGCACAAGCATTTTCGACATTAGAGATTTGGTTGACAACCTAGAAAAGGAGTCTTCCAAACTTGTGGAGAAATATATAGAAGGGAACAAGCTCAATATATTCTGAAATTTGCTGATTATTTGAAAGAAGAATGACTTCCTTACTTAAGGGACAATAAATGCCAAAGGCGAAATCTCTTTGCTTGTTCCTCATTTTTTCACCACCACCCTGGGAGCATAAGAAAATTAGAGAAGAAATTAGGGGAGAGATTCATATCCTCAAGGTGGAGAAAAAGGTAGTGAAACTTGATACGTCGTGCCGCGACGTAAGGTTGGCGGCGCGGGAGGCAACCCAAGGGTACCACATTTTTAATTTCTTGCATTTAAGTTGATTTTATTTATTTTTTCATCTTGTGTTGTTTTGGTGGTAAGTTAAGCAGCGGCGAGAGGAAGTCGAGTGCCCATGGAGGAGGAAGCTAACAAGCATGGAAGAGAATAAGTGTAGAATTCGAACACCCACTTGTGCAAAGTTGAAGAAAAGCATGCTATTAGCTAGGCATACACGCGTCAGGGAGTATTTCTCATCGTGTTTAATTTTAATTTGATGCTATGAGGACATAGCATGATTCAAATGTGGTGTGAGGAAATTTCAAGAAATTTTAAAATTTTTGTGCTTAACGATTTTTGGTAAATGTAATGCTTGTGAGATATATTTGAAAATTTTTTGTGAGTCAAAGCATGACACCATCACCCATTAGTTTTTTTCTTTTCGGTTCTTTTCCGACGGGAGGTCTTTGAACCGAAGAATAAAAATTTCTTTGTATGTATATAGTGTTTTTAGTCATAGATAGAGACTATTTCCGACAATGGATGGATGACGACCGTCTTGAGGAAAATTAGTCAACGGGTTTTGGTTTTGAACGTAGCTAATTGATGAAAGCGATGTTCTTGTTATGTGTTATACATGATTATAAGATACAAGTGTGGTTAGTGTTGAAGCATGTGAGTAGTGTATAACTTTGTGTGAGACACTTAGGCTCTTGAATTTGACTAAATGTGATTGAAGCTTAATTTTGAATTCTTGTGATTAGTTTGGGTTAGTCTGAATGTGTTGTGAATTGAGCATGTGTTGTGAGTGTAAGTTTTTCGAATATTCCGTGATATTGTGGAATGTCTAGAACTTGCCTAGTGTGTATATAAAATGAAATGAAGGATGTGAATTGTAGGAGATGATCTAGGAATTTCTTTGAATGAACCTAAATGTTATCCCTCACTTTACCTACCTTGAATATTTAATCCAAGTTAGCCCCATTGAGCCTTGAGCCTATTCTTTGATAGCTACAACATAAGCTTAATCCTTTTTCTTTCATTTAGCTTTGAATTTGATCCAAAACTCCGAAGCATAAGTGAAAAATTCCAAAGAGTGAAGGAGTAAGAAGCGTGAAAAAGAAGGAAAGTAGAAGTTGTGAAAGTCTAGAAAAGGACAAAGGTGCACTTGTGTGAAAATGGTTGATTATTAGTAGGGAGTAAGAAAATAAATGAATGAAAAAAAATTGCTTAAGTATTCCTTACTACTAAGCTGAGTGTGCTTAGAGAAATGGGAACAAGAAGAAAAAATTCAAGATTGGAAAGAATGAGGGTGAAGTAAGAGAAAGAGATGTCTTTATGAAGGTTGAGACCATTAAAAGCGCTTGGGAAGATAGCCACTAATACTTGGCCAAAATAGTACCTACCGTCTCTTAGCTTACATTACAACCCATTAAGTCTCATGATCTTACAGTTCTTACATCCTTATATTATTGGAGTAAAACACTAGGGCAAGCTTATGTGTCACTACGATGCATGTGGAATTCTTTGAGAGAGCGGCGTAATTTTATTCATATACCCATACATGGTGTGATTTGAAAATTATTAGTTAAAATGGGTAACTCTCTTGTGGTGAGGGCACATGTTTAATGAAGGATAGCATTCATGTTGATTTCTTGATCGATTGATTTTCATGAGTTACTTAGATTGAGAGTCAATTCATGAGGTTAGGAATCTTAACGTAGTTGTATTACATTTCAATGATTAAATGGAAATTGCATGCTCTATTTTTAGCTTGCTATCTTAACAGTCATTGTAGTCATAGCAGATTGTCTTGATAAATTAGTTATATGTGTCTTCATGTGCATGAGATTTAAAGGTTGTTCGAGGACGGACAAGACTTTAAGTGTGGGGTTGTGATCTTGGAGGCATAATTAATGCCTAAGTGATACTTTATAACTTAGTGTTGTCTTGTTTATGCATTTAATTTTGTACATTTTCATGCCTTTTTATATAAATCAGAAGAAATATTAGTCAACATGATTAATCTTTGTTTTTGAAATAATCATTGGAGGACCAAATCTATGATTTGGTGAAGTGGAGGAATGATATCGGAAGTGAAACACCAAAGTTGGAATAAATTGGGCGTTCCGGAAGGCTAGTGATACCTCCGTGTAACGAGAGGCAGTGCTCAGGCCTCCGTGACGGAGCCATTCCCACGGCAGAATAATTTTTGCACAATTCTCATTTTACTATAAATGGTCCTTGGCTCCTAAAATCGGAGAAGTCACGATTTATTTAGAAAAAAGCGCCAAGGAGTGAGGAAACTCACTAGAGATCATAAATTTCATCTTCTCTTCTAACAATTCTTGTAAGTATTTTACTTTAATTATGTTTTCTTGTAATTATACGAACATGAGTGACTAGAACCCTCCCTCTAGGGTTGAAGCCACAAGATATGATTGTGATTTTGCGATTTTATTTTGGTTTTAAGTTATTGATTATTGTTTTGTCTTGCATTCTTAATTATGGTTGTTTTTATGATTGTGATCACCATGAAAACACACACATTAAACTTAGGCAAATGCTTGAGAAAGTAAACCTAGGGAAGAACAAAGAGATGTAGGAAGCAAGTTCTTGTCTTTTGATAAGATTTTGTGGTTAGGATAGAAATATACCTAATACCTTAGCGGTTGATAAAATGGGAAGATAGAAAACACCAACTTAGAATTGTATCACATCACCACTCGTAGAAGTATTTTGAAGCTAAGTTTGGTTAAATGATTAGAAGTCGAAAGTCCACACAATCATGAGCATAAACCACCGTAAACCACATCCATGTAATTGAATTGCCCACGAACTAGAATGTCACATCCCCGCTCAACGATGTAGTTGTGAGGATGTTTGTCATGTTTGAGAGCTCGAAATACCATGAACATGAAATTGTAATTATGTGAAAAACCAATTGATAGTTTCATACTTAAACCATTACAAAGAGTAGTATCGCATGTTTATCTGGCTTTAACTCTACGTTGCTCTTGGTGATTTGAGTATTTCGGTGACCACATCGAGACTTAATTAAATTTCTCGAAAAAAAGTCTTTAATCAACACTTGTGAAAGTTAATATCATAGTTGAACTTGATTGTTAGCTGAATTAGTCCGGTCACGTGGAGTTCGACATCGAGCTCTTAAAGGGCCACTATATTACTTGTACGAGCAGGTACACTTGCGAACACATCGAGTTTTTTAGCGCCGTTAGGGGACTGGAGTAGATTTTAATGAATTGTCTACTTTTATGTGACTTTTAAATTACCTTAAGTGTTGAAAAATTTTTTTAATTAGTTTTACATTTATTTTAATTTTTATTTTTTATCGATACCCTTCTTAACATGACACCATGGAATATAAATGGGTTAAATTTTGGATACTCTTATTTTGATGAGTCTTGTCTTAATTGCGGAGAACCCCACTTATGGCAACCTTTGTATACTTATGTATATGCGGTGGTCAAAGTGTCCATTGGAATGGTTGCCCAAATGCATACACTTGCAATATATGTGGAGGTCAAGATGGCCATTGGGGATGGTTGTCAGAATGCATACTCCTCTCCCCAAGCCCCACTATGATCATACATTGTTTTTGTTTAATATAGGCATGATGAAAGTGAGGACTTGGACGCCAAGATCGAATAGAAGGCATGATAAAATAGATCCTTGAGCAAACGAAGCAACAAAGGAGTGATGGAAGCATTGAGAATTCGTGAAGAAGAAAATGGAGAGGCCCAAGAAATGATGAGCATCAAAATCACGGAGATGATGGGTGAGGTGAAGCTTGTGGTAAATTGCGGGGAAACGGTTTTAGGAGATACTCAAGAGGAACTATAAGAAGAAGAAGAGGGTAAATTTTTGGATGAAGCCCAAAAATTAGAATCTCTTGAGAGTCCAAGTGATAGTCGTACACATATAGCCAATCAATTTATGAAAGAAGATATAGAGTTCCAACCATTTTGACATTTATGGAGATAGATGTTGATTTGGAGAAGGTGTATACAAATGGGAAGTCAAGCACAAAAGCGGTTTGGGGGTAAGGTGTGTCGAACCCAACTCGAAGCATTTTCGACATTAAGTTTGGTTGATAACCTAGAACTGATCTTCTAAACTTGTGGAGAAATATATAGAGGGGAAAAAAGCTGAATATATTCTGGAAATTTGCTGATTCTAAAAGGAATGACTTCACTTAAGGGGCAATAAATGCCAAAGGCGAAATCTCTTGCTTGGTCCTTTCATTTATTCCACCACCACCCCGGGAGCATAAGAGGAAAATTAGAGAAGAAATTAGGGGTGAGATCATATCCTCGAGTGGAGGAAAAGTAGTGAAACTTGATCGTCGTGCGCGATTTGGGGTAAATTATTTGCCAGGAGGCAACCCAAAGGGTACCATTTAATTTCTTGCATTTAAGTTGATTTTATTAATTTTACATTTGTGTAATTTTGGTGGAAAGTTAAGCACGAGACGGGGGGAAGTCGAGTACGCGTGTGGAGAGGAAGCTAACAAGCATGGAAGAGAAAAAGTGTGGGGTCGAACACCAACATGCAAAGTTGAGAAAAGCATGCTATTAGCTAGGCATAGAGGCCTCACGAATTATTTCTCATCGTGTTTAATTTTAATTTGATGCTATGAGGACATAGCATGATTCAAGTGTGGAGTACAGAAACCTGAAATATCAAATTTTTGTGCTTAACGCGATTTTTGGTGAATGTAATGCTTGTGAGAAATATTTGAAGAATTTTTTGTGAGTCAAGCATGACTCATCACTGTTAGTTTTCTTTCCGGTTCTTTTCAGCGAAGTCTTTGAACCGAAGAATAAATTTTCTTTAATACGTATATAGTGTTTTTAGTCATAGATAGAGACTATTTCCAACGATGGATGGATGACGGCCCGAGTCTTGAGGAAAATTAGTCAATAGGTTTGGTTTGAACCCGTAGCTAATTGATAAAGCTTGATGTTCTTGTTATGTGTTATACATGATTGTAAGATACAAGTGTGGTTAGTGTTGAAGCATGTGAGAAGTGTATAACTTTGTGTGAGACACTTAGGCTCTTGGGTGACTCAATTGATTGAAGCTTAATTTTGAATTCTTGTTATTAGTGAGTTGAGAGTCTGTTTGAATGTCTTGAATTGAGCATGTTTTGTGAGTGTAGGTTTTCGAATATTCCGTTCTATTGTGGAATGTGTAGAACTTGCCTGGAGTAATATACTCATCCGAAATGAAGGATGTGAATTGTAGGAGATGATTTAGGCATTTCTTTGAATGAACCTAAATGTTATCCCTCACTTTACCTACCTTGAATATTTAATCCTAGTTAGCCCCATTGAGCCTTGAGCCTATTCTTTGATAGCTACAACATAAGCAATCTTTTTCTTTCAGTGCTTTGAATTTGATCCAAAACTCCGAGCACTTAAGTGAAAAATTCCAAAGAGTGAAGGAGTGAGAAGAATGAAAAGAAGGAAGAGTAGAAGTTGTGAAAGTCTAGAAAAGGACAAAAGGTGCACTTGTGTGAAAATCGTTGATTATTAGTAGGGAGTAAGAAAATAAATGAATGAAAAAAAAATTGCTTAAGTACTCCTTGCTACTAAGAGTGAGTGTGCTAAATAAATGGGAACAAGAAGAAAAATTCAAGATTGGAAAGAATGAGGGTGAAGTAAAAGAAGAAGATGTCCTTAATGAGCGTTGAAGTTATTAAAGCGCTTAGGGAATATAGCCACTATTACTGGCCGAATAGTACCTACCCGTCCTTAACTTACATTACAACCCATTAAGTCCTACTTGATCTTACGTTCTACATCCTTAAATTAGTGAGTAAAACACTAGAGGCAAGCTTATTGGTCACTAAAGCAGTGCATATGAATTCTTTGAGAAGCGCGTAATTTTATTCATATACCCATACATGGTGTGATTTGAAAATTATTAGTAAAAATGGTAACTCTCTTGTGGTGATGGCTCATGATTAATGAAGGATAGAATTCATGTTGGATTTCTTGATCAGTTGATTTGCATGAGTTACTTAGATTGAGAGTCAATTCATGAGGTTAGGAAGTCTTAACATAGTTGTATTTCATTTCAATCATTAAATCATGCATGCTCTACTTTTTAAGCTTGCTATCTTAAATAGTCATTGTAGCCGTAGCTTGAATTGTCTTGATAAATTAGCTATGTGTGAGTCTTCATGTGCATGAGATGTAAAAGGTTTGTTCGAGGGCGAACAAGACTTTAAGTGTGGGGTTGTGATCTTAGGCATAATTACATGCCCAAGTATTCTATACTCTTAGTTTTCACTTGTTTATGCATTTAATTGTGTACATTTTCATGCCTTTTTACATATAAATGAGAAGAAATATTAACCAACATGATTAGTCGTTGGTTTTGAAGGAAATAATGCAATGGAGGACCAAATCTACGATTTGGTGAAGTGGAGAGGAATGATATCGGGAGGCGAAACACCAAAGTTGGAATAAATTGGGCGATTTCCGGAGGAGCTTCGCGATACCTCCGTATCACGGAGGCGGTGCTCAACGATACACTCCGTGTTAAGGAACGGTGCTCCGTGATAGACTCCGTGTCATGGAGGTGTCCAAGTGATACACTCAGTGTCACCCCGGAGAGCGGTCTTCCATGATACGCTGCGTGGCACGGAGTGAGTGCTCCACGATACACTCCATGACACGGGCCATTTCCCACGGCGGGAATATTATTTTTGCACAATTCTCATTTACTATAGATAGGTCCCTTAGCTCCTAAAAATACGAGAGTCACGATTTATTTTACGAAAAAACTGCCAAGGAGTGAGGGAGAAGTGGGAGAACTCACCTAGGGTTCATCAATTTCATCATCTCTTCTACCAATTCTTGTAAGTATTTTACTTTAATTATGTTTTCTTGTAATTATACGAACATGAGTGGCTGAACCCTCCCTCTAGGGTTGAAGCCACAAGATATAATTGTGATTTTGCGATTTTGTTTTGGTTTTAAGTTATTGATTGTTATTTTGTCTTGCATTCTTAATTATGGTTGTTTTTATGATTAATCACCATGAAAACACACACGTTAAACTTAGGCAAATGCTTGCGAAAGTAAACCTAGGGAAGAACGAAAGAATGTAGGAAGCAAGTTCTTGTCTTTTGATAAGATTTTGTGGTTAGGATAGAAATATACCTAATACCTTTCTTGGTTGATAAAATGGGAAGATAGAAAGACACCAACTTAGAATTGTATCCATCACCACTTTCGTAGAAGTAGTTTGAAGATAAGTTTTGTTAAATGATTAGAGAGATGCAGTCTCTAATAAAGAGCATAAACCACATAAAGCCACATCCATGTAATTGAATTCCCCTGAACTAGAATGTCATCCCGCTCAGCGATGTAGTTGTGAGGATGTTTGTCATGTTTAGAGGCTCGAAACACCATGAACATGAAATTTTAATTATGTGAGACGACAATTGATAGTTTCTTACTTAAACCATTTCAAAACGTAGTATCGCATCATTATCCGGCTTTAACTTTAGTTTCTCCTTGGCCGATTTGAGTATTTCGGTGACCACATCGAGACTTAATTAAATTTCTCGAAAAAAAGTCTTTAATCAGCACTTCACGAAAGTTAATATCACATGAACTTGATAGTTAGCTCAATTGGTCCGGTCCTGTGGGTTCGACATCGGCTCTTAAAAGGGCCACTATATTGCCCAATACGACCCGTACACTTGCGCGGGCACATCAGGGTAACTTTAAATGACAATTCTATCTTCCAATCTGTCATGAGTTTGAAGTTCTTGACCTATAAAATTAATTGTATTTGAGTCTACATTTTAGAACATTCAACGGAGTTCATCAATTGAAGTTCGAATAAAAAGTTTTAAGTTAGGGGATGAAGTGTAAGTAACTCACTTGTTCGTGATGCACAGCTATGACCCTATGATAGATTGATGACATCATTCTTAAAAGGAAAAATGTGATTGCTTGCTAGTAGTATCGCCTTCGTAGATAGAAGTCTTTGAATAAGCTCCAAGTTTTCTTTGTACTACGATTCTTTCTCGAGGAAGCGATTTTTTGTCTTTTATTTTTTATTATCGAACCGGGTTGGCATTTCCTATTAGTTTTGAGAGGTGACTTTTTAAGCAAAAATGTCAAATCTAGAGTCTTCTTGAGTTTGTTGTGCACTTGTTTGATGAGGTACCACCAACATGTCTTTCTTATCATTTTGTGTCACGAGTTCTCATAAGATAAGGAGGCATTTAAACATGAAAATGAGCACTCTCTTATCATGAATTTTACATTCATTGCATGGCTTTTTTATTTGTAACTAGCTTTTCAAAAGTCATTCTCTTAATGTAATGAAGGAAGTATGTGAACCCCTTGGATTGTGATGCCTTGTGTGGTGAGGCCTTTGGCTTAATTCTTGTGTATGCATGATTGTCTAGAACTTGCACTAAGTGTGATTCAAGGAGAAATGATAGATAGGGGCTGCACTTGGAACATGATCTTAGGCCCTCTTTTGAAATTCAATTCGCCCAAAATGACCTCCTTGAACATTAATCTTTGATAGCCAATGTTTGAGCCTTTGACACTTTCTTGGAAACCACAACACAAGCTATTGACCATTATGATCCTCCTTTTGGAACTCATCCTACCTAATTTCTAGTAATGAAAGAATAAAAATGAGGGATTTGAGCCCAAAAATGGGGACCTATAAGGAAATGAATGTAAAATGAGGCAAAGCCTGCAGCAGAGGTTTGCAGAGTAGGGGAACATAGAAGCTCCAATGTGAGATAGCGCCAAAATTGTGATGAGATGAATGAAATGATGGGTTGAAAGACCTCGAATCATCAAAAGATAAAAAATAGATAAAAGGTGTTATATCTTGTGTAGATAAGGCTAAATGTGCAATTCATAGGTGTAATAAGGATGGCTCTTGTTAGAACTAAAGATGAAGATGATGAACAAGGAGAAATAAGGTAAAGTGATCTAAGTAAGATGACAAGATGTTACCAGGAGTGTTTATAAAGACAATAGGAAGGCTTTAGTCATTAAATCTAAACATTTGTCCACTACCTTACCCATAGCCTTCATGATCCCCCACAAGTTCTTAGTGATTTTAAGTGTAGAAACTCTACATTAGTGGCGATTACATGAAGAGGAAAGCCTGTGGGTCGAATTTGTATGCACTTGAATTTTCTTGTGAAGTGACAACATTTATCCTACCATATAATACCTATGTGTGATGCTTAAAAATGTTTGGGATTCTTTGTTCTTCTTGTGAGTGGCATAACTTCCTTGGGGGTACATGCTTAAAATTGTTTTCAGATGAGATGTATGAATTAGACAAGTGTGTAGCGAGCTTTAAGGCAAGCTTTAAATGTTAATTTTTTTAAAAAAAACCAAAATTAACAAATATTGAAACTTTTTTTTTAAAAAAACAGAAAAACTAAAAAAAATAAAAAAAATAAAAAAAATAAAAAAAATAAAAAAAATAATTTATAATAATAATAATAAGGGCTAAGCCTAATTAAACTAGAAAATAAAACACTATTTCTGCTACAAAAGCGAAAGCATCGAGAAAAATAATAATAACACCGAAAGAAGAGGAGGGAAGAGAAAGAGAAAGAAAGAGGAGAGAAAAATAAGGATTTTGATCCAAAGGATAAAGGTAATGATCCTAATCTTTTTCTTGAGTTTATTACGCAATTATAAGAATGTTTATATGATAGAACATGGAGAAATTTTGAAGAATTGAAAGTTTAGTCTAGGATTCTTCAACCTAAATCATCAATTTGAAAGGGAAAAGCGTTATCAAAATGTTATGGAATCCTATCATCAAGGAGAATACGGTGATGTTTATAGTTCGAGAATTCTGTCCCGTTGACCAGAATTGACTTTTTGGTCAAACCTTTGACCGCGAACTTGACTTTTATTGAAAATTAAGTAAACTTCTACCGAAGGATTTTTAACCATTCTAAACCCATTTTTGTGTAGTTTGGTGATCCCAGGAGACCCAAGAGCATAGTTCGAATAATTAGAATGTGCTTGAATTGTAAATTTGAGGTAAGTGAGACTTTAAGCTTTGGTGCTTGCTTCTTAAACTTGTTTTAAAAATTATTTTTTTTATTGCCTTGTCATCTTTTTGGACAAGGAGTGTATAACCGAGAATAGGTGTTCTTTAACCAACGCATATGTGTTACTTTGAGAAAAATAATTTTTAAGGAAAATTATTTCATAATTGATATTGTTGTGTGGCGTAGTCTTGGCCACCATGGCATTGGGAGTGGATATCCTTCCTTCGCGCCGTGATACTAGTTACTAGGGGCATACATCTAGGGGCATACATGTGCTACCTTATCATGTTAGGGGCCTTGTACTTGCGGTTGTAGTATACTATTGGGGCAATATATATGTTGCCAACGGCTAGTCGGGGTGTTACGTTGATCTCTTTCACTGCCGTTTGAAAAATCCTGAGGTGAGTTGCACTGAGATATATATCTATATATATAGTGATGTTTTTGAACATTTGTTTGGACTTTACTGAGTTTTGTATTTTGGGAATATATTATTGTTCCTATTATCTTTGTGCTTGTTGTGGTTGCATTTTCTAACACTTG